>VCNE01008370.1:0-12589 GCA_009869805.1 Oncopodura yosiiana
TAGTGCTCTCTACGGTATGAAAGGTGCTCAACTCGACACGTGTCGAATTGAGCAACCTTAGGTACGAGTTGGTTAACTTGTTCACAACTGATTTAGTGAAAGAAGTGGCTTAGATCGTCATCTTCGAATTCATACTGGAGAGAAACCATTTAAATGTTCATTTTGTAGTTATGCTACTTCTGATCCCGGAACCATAAGGAAACATGTCAAAGCTCACACGAATGAAAAACCATTCAAATGTTTATATTGTGACTATGTCTGCAAACGAGCATGGGATTTGAAGACTCACCAGGTGACTCACACGGGAGCAAAACCATTTAAATGTTCACATTGTGACCATGTGACAGCTCACAAATCAAGTCTCAAGATTCATTTATTGAGGCACAGTTCAGAAAAAGGTTTTAAATGTGAATACTGTGATTACGCAACTGTTACATCTGCTCAGTTGAAAAGTCACCATAGAACTCACACTGGAGAAAAGCCTTACAACTGTTTAGATTGTGACAAGTCGTTTGCTCACAAATCTGGCCTTACGAGTCACCTCGTAACTCACACAGGAGTTAAGCTGTTCAGATGTTCATATTGTGATCATTCTAGTAATACTTCTAGCGAACTCACAAGTCACATGCGAACTCATACAGGAGAAAGGCCATTCAAATGCAATTATTGTGAAAAGGTTTTTGGTCAGTCAAGCAATCTAAGGAATCATCTAAGATCTCACACCGGAGAAAAGCTTTATAAATGTATATATTGTGACTTCGCAGCGACTAAAAAGAAAATTCTTATGAATCACATCAAAATCCATACATGAGAAAGGCCATCTGAATACATTCAGTGTGAGAAGATTTTTTCTCGGGCAGTTTAGTAAAAACTCAAAAAAGATCAAGAGCAGAAGAGTCTTTGACTACGTGGAAACCGATTTAAATCTTCACTTTGTAAATATGATATATGAAAAATTTAAAAAATATCCATAAAACTCTGTACAGTTTTATTATATATCTAATTTGATGTAAAATACCGAAAAATAAATACACAGTTTATTATTATTCTTGATATTTACAGCACGAATTGCTACATCATTCCTTAGCATTACTTAGAGTTCAATATACTTATAATCAATATCTACTGTAAACTAGACCTATGTTATTCAATAATGTTTTCTAGTACTATTTAGCTGTAGTTATTTATTTAACATGTAAAAAAGAAGTATCAGTTTGCCTCACAATTTTTATATGTTGAAATTGCATTGCACAGAATACATGACATTGAGCATGGCATTATTTTGTAATAATTTGATACAGCTGTTGTATTAATTATGTTGCACACAGTCTGCGGATCAATGCAGCAAAAGTATCTTATGCAAATTTTAAACTAAGCACTACTGTCTTTCAATTCTTAGTATATGAACCCGGAAGTAAACTCATGGAAGCTCTACATATGTATATTATAGTGAAGAATGCAGTATGTAGCTAATTGACTCTAACAATTCTTTAAAATCTGATCACCCAAGAAAAATTGTCGAGATTTGAACATGAAATATATAAGATTACCTCCTGTTTTGATATTGCGTAAGTTTTTTTATTTGTCACAGTCAACTAACCATAAAAGACTACATAAGTTTCTATTATTTACTTCCTCTCAAAGTAAGCATAGCATTATTGAAAGAAGGAGAAACTTTGCCAGGTGGACGAAAGACGAAGGGATTTCCATTTTTGGTAGCAGTGTCTCAATCTAACAAGTGGTACGTTTATTAAATTATTATTACTGGTAAACATATTACCACTTATAAATTACAGTTGCAAAACAGGACTTCAAGGTGGAAACGCGTAAGAAATTTTTATTGCAGACGATTGAATTAAAAAGAATACAAAATTGACAACTTTTATTTAATAACTTGGCAAATTGTTGCGCAATGTTTTCAAAATTCTTATGAGTTATATTCTCCTTCATTACAATTTCCAATATGAATGAAAAGTCATCTTCATAATGATTAGCTAATTACCGTTATATCTGCAGATACTCTATATCTACATATAGAATCCACAAGTAGAAAATCTTATCAGTTTTTCTCAGAAATGATAACTTTGAAATATCAGTGTCCGACATAGTGTATATTTTAAGTAGAAGTTCGAACTCAGAACATTCGCTCCATCTCTACTTCTAATACTAAAGTTTAATAGTTTTACAAATGTTCGTAATCAATTTTGTATTTTTGGTGGCGTATAAAAATTACATTTCTCTAAAACTTATTGCTATTATGTTTATTAGATACGACGCGTTCCGAACTGGTACACTTGTACATAAGCAATACGTCCTTTCACGTAAGATCAAATACACAAACATGTAGATCAGTAGAATCTAATATTATACGTACAGTGGACTCTGTCTATAACGTAACGCCAAACGTTTTCAATTTTCTACGTCATAGAGAGAGTAATAAAAGCAAACTCTCACTATAAGGTAATTTAAAGAAGAATAGCATAATTTCCGTTATAAAGAGAGTCATTGGTTTCTATTTACTATTTGTTTATGTACATATATGGTTAATATGATGCTGAATGGCAAGCAAGGCTTTACAACACCAGAAAAGCTTTGAACATTTTAAATATTGCAGAAAATTTTCCAAAAACGGTAAGAAATACATAAGGTAAGGTGACATTTTGAACCAATTTACGTTATAGACAGAGTAATTTTTCATGAAATGTCGTGAAATAGTTATAGGCAGATTTCCGTTATAGACAAATCCGTTATAAACAGAGTGAGCGCAAAGTATTAACATAGGAAACTACACGGGAGACTGAGATTTCTACATTATAGACAGATTTACGTTATAAAGAATTGCGTTATAGGGAGAGTCCACTGTACTTGTAGAACATATAATGCTTTTTCACTTTATTAGATGAATCATATCACATATTTTTAAATTAGTGCTTATTTATGTGTCATAACTTCAAAACAAATATTATTAATAGTCGAGCCACTTTTTGCGGACCATTATCGACAGCAAGGAAACCCATCGCCTCCACTGAGAGTTTGGATTCAGAAAAATGGAGAGATTGGTCAAAAGTCTTATGTAGTTGAGCGTTATTTTTCTTATCCATCAAAAAGCCGTGACGAAGAGTAAGTTCAATTTTAATTTCATTGATGCGTATTTCTCATTTTCACAATTCATAGTGGTGAGCCTTACGTCGCAATAGCTCTCTTTAAACTTAAGGAATGTGTGCAAGATATACAGCCAGTGAAACTTGAGGACACGAAAGGTAGCTCAATTCGCTCTGGATCTTCGGTTACTATTTTAGGATTTGATGGCACGAAGCATAGTCCTCTACACGCTGAAGAGCTAAATACAACCGTATATCCTCGCAAACATTGCAAATCACATATTGAGTACTTTCGCTATCCTATGTTCTGTGTTAAGGTGAAGTTATACAAAGTTTTAATTGTAGAGTTGTACCAAACTTAGAAAAAATATATGATAAATTATTGCTAAAGTGCTATGTATATTTTTTAGGGCCCAGTTTCAAGATTTTGTGAAGATCATGGAGGACCAGTTTTATATCATGATGGAAAAGCTTGGAAACAAATTGGCATCAATGCATATTCAGCTACTAAAGAGATGAGCAAACATGTTGATTTCTCCAGAATTTCTGGTAACAGAATAAAGTTATTTGTCAAGTGTTAAGCCTATAAACTGATATGAGCTTTAAATTGTGTATAGAATTGTACTCATGGATCAAAGCAACAATTGATAGGAATAGCAGAGGTGCAAAATGTCCTGTAAAAGAATCTGGCTCTGGAAGTAATGAGTCTGGAAGTGGCTCTAAAGAAGTAACTACTCAAGCTCCTGATGAAGCAGATGACTTTGAATTGTAGAGCAAATGTTGGCAATAAATTGTTTTTGACTAGAGTTATTACCAATAGAATATTAACAGAATAAATATTTTTATTTAGTTTGCACTGAAAGCTTTACATCTCAGCTGTCATACTTTAACCAGTGAGTGTGACAAATAATTGATGGAGGAGGTACACATGATATTCCAAGTTATTTGTAACACAAAGTTTAAATTCATTTAATTATTCTTAAGTTCATTTGAATTGAGATACTGTACAAATTGTCATCGTTACTTAGATTAAATTAAACATTTTAATTAAGACTTTAAGACAAAAGCTAAACTAAATGTTACATTGTAATGGTGAATTAAAAACAATTTTCCCTATAATACATGTGTAACATTGAATGTCTCAATTTTTTACTAATTTGATTTAATTGGCATTGCTGAAAACTATTAATTATTAATTTTGCCACTACTGCAACATTTCGCATGCTTGCGAAGACCATAGGAGTTAGCAAAAGCTTTCGAACAGTAGGAACACTTAAAATATTTTTCTCCAGTATGAGTTATCAGATGCGTCTTAAGGTTAGGCATGCGAGTGAAGGCGTAATCACAATATGTACACTTGAAAGGCTTTTCTCCTATATGAATCCTCATGTGAATTTTCAATTGTGATGAGCAAGCAAATTTTTTCTCGCATTGATTGCATTCATATGGCTTTTCGCCAGTGTGAGTTCTCATGTGTCGTACAAGTTTGTGTCGAAATGAGCTAGCAAAATCACAATATGAACATTGGTGAGGTTTTATTCCAGTGTGAGTTCCGAGATGGAGTGTTAAGGTAGATCTGTAAGTAAACCATTTGTCACAATATGTGCATTTGAACGGCTTTTCTCCTGTGTGAGTTCTGAGGTGTACTTTAAGTGCACCAGAAGTTATGGCTGAATAATCACAGTATTCACATTCAAACTTTTTCTCCAAACTGTGCTTCAATAAATGAACCTTAAGACCTAATTTGTAACCTGTCGCATAATGACAGTGTGAACATTTAAATGGTTTCTCTCTCGTGTGAGTTATCATGTGACTCTTCAAATGCCCTGCTTCTTTAGCGGCATAGTCACAAAATGAACATTTGAATGGTTTTTCATTGGTGTGAATTCTTCTATGTCTTTTTAAACTTGTCCGGTCACAAGTAGCGTAATCACAAGATGAGCATTTAAATGGTTTCTCTCCTGTATGAGTTTGAAGATGACGTGCTAGACTAACTTTTTGACTAAAGGATTTGCCACAATAAGTGCAACTAAATGGCTTTTCTCCCGTATGAGTTCTGAAGTGCTCCTTCAGATTACCCAAACGCTTAGAAGAAAATTCACACTCGTTGTATTCACATTTGAGTGGTTTGTCTTCTGTGTGAACTAAACTATGTTTCTTCAGATTGGTGGATGTTTTAAAATATTTTTGACATTGACTACACTGAAATGGTTTTTCTCTTGTGTGAGTTCTCAGATGAGTTTTAAGATCACTTAAGCGTTTACTTGAATATTCACACTCCTTGTATTCACATTTAAATGGTTTTCCTTCTATGTGAACTAAACTATGAGCCTTCAGAGTTTGTGATGTTTTAAAATATTTTTGACATTCACTACACTGAAATGATTTTTCTTTCATGTGAATTCTAAGATGATTACTAAGGCTTTTTAATGTGGCAAAAGAACTGTCGCAATATAGACACTTGATAGGTTTCTCTCCTTTTTTAACTTGTAAAGGTTTTCGTTTTGTAACTTTACCTAATTGCGTACCCTTCAGCAGCGTGACATCTTTATTAGCTGTCTTGTTCCTGAACACAAAATAAAATAAATAAAGCGTAAAAATACTCATGGAAAAGTTTCAAAATTAGCCAACGCAAGAAGTATACCTTTCAGAATCGTTTACACTATGGTATTCAACTTTATGACACTCAAGAGCTTTAGGAGATGGCAAATAACTCGAGCAAAATTTACATTTGAGCCATGCACTCACAACTTTTCTTCTTCCTTCTGACATTCTTATGATTTTATTCTTTCTAAGTTAGTTCTATGCTCTCCAATGCTTTAGTTAATTAAAGTTTAGTCACTGTAAATAAAACTTTTCACTGTCTAAATCAGTGTAGCTTTGCTTCAGTAGAATAAAACTCTACTATTCCATTATTCACTGCTTAATACTATGCTACAACAAGGAAGATTGTTACTATTATTAGATTGTCATTTGTGTTGTCACTGCTTTAATAATAATAAGCTCTCGATATAATTAACTTAATTAGTAAAAGAATGTTTACTCTTAGAAAGCGACTTGGAGTAACAACTGATTGTCTTTTTGCTTCAAGGTTGTAGAGTAGAATGCAGTGTAAAAAAAAGTAGATGAGAGAAGATGAGTTGGAGGCAAAGGTGGCTTTTAGCCGCAGGTGAGAAACCGACAATCATAAAAGAAGCAGGTAGAAAATAAATGTGTCATAGTAGCTGTAGTATAGTTGAGGCAATGCGAGAAAGAATGTCTCACTCATCAATTTCTGCTTCAATGCCTTCAAACTAATTTTAGCAAACTAAGAGCTATATAATAAAACAAATGTACAGATGGAATGCTGGCCTATACACGGTTATAAGCAGAATACCCTTATACAGTACCGCTATAGAGAGAGCCAATATAATGTATTATAAAAGCTTTAAGTCGGGATACTGGAAAAATCACCGTTATAGACATATTCCACTGTAGCAATACTTGACTTGAATATTCTATAAGATTTTGCTTATATGATGTAGTCAAATTAGAAACTATAGTACACTGTAAAACAATATATAAGTATACATTCCAATCGTTTAGTTAATTTGTTTAAGAAAAGATAATACAAATATTTAAGTAAAATTGAAAAAGTTGACATTTAAAACGTCAGAGCAATATACAAACTATACACTTTAGCATTGCATTAGAAAGAAAATCTATAGAGTAGCAACCAGCCTTCAAAAACCAATAATAGTCCACTTTCTATTTAACCCTTTGAATTTTTTATATTTGAGCACAAGTCAATTTAGCATACAAAAATATTTTTATCCCAGCTTTTCTTACATATAGAATATTCTTCATCAAGCTCTTGAGTCAACTGTTATTCAAGACATTTACTCCTAAGTTAAAAATCTTTTCAAAATGTTTCCTTTTGAAGGCTACCTTAATTTCTACTTTTCCAACTCAATTCCTTTATCACCATTTGGCTGGAAATCTTCTGTAAAATCTGAGAAATCCCAGAATACTAAATTACCAACAGTCAACCGAATCTCTTCATATCTATTTAAATTATTCCCATTCCTCCATAAAATCTTTCACAACTCAAACTTAGATTTTCTATGGAGCTCTAAATTACCAACAAAATACTTAATCGTCAATCCAAGTCGATTTTGGTATCCACTATGGATTTTTGGTTGCGGTTTACACAGCATAACTGTAGTCTACTGTGTCTATAGAATATGGAAAGAAATTTGTTGGCCATCAGATAATTTCAATGTTCTTGCAATTCTAATATTTATTTTTGAGACTGCTTATCTAGTTGCTGCTGTCACTACAAGTTACTTGACTCTTACTAAAAGGGAATTTATTTGCTCTACTTTTGATGAGATTGTCAATTCTGATCACCAGCTCCAAGGTACACAATTTATTTAACACCTATCTCTTACTACTTTAGCAAAAAGTTCCATGGGGTAATGGAAGACTGGAGAATTTCTTTCCAGAATCAGGCGTCGTAAGATTATCAGCTTAAAGAGGAAGTCAAGCATACAAATCTTAAGCCTATGGACTAATTTGCTATCCTTAGATATAAATGATTTGTTACTAAGGATAGCAAATTACTCCATAGGCTTAAGATTTGCATGCTAGACTTCCTCTTAAGCTGATAATCTTACGACTTTAAAGATTCTGGAAAAATTATCCAGTCTTCCATTACCCCATGGAATTTAGTTGCTAATTAAAGTAGTGATAGCTAATTCTTAGTACTATTAATTACAGTTCGATTTGACATGATTGTGCCAAAAGGAAGGTTACATCCTGTCGACATTAGATTCCCATATGTCAAATGCCTCATTGCAATGGCTGTTCATCATTTATGTCATATAGTCGCTCTGATGCTTGGAGGCTCTACTCTAATAACAGACCATCATCCTCTAACTCGTTTTATTATTGATTCCTTCCCTAATTTCTATAATAGTTGGCCACATCGTTCCCTTTGCTTTTTTACTACAGTCTTTAGCTTGGAACATGTACTCCTCACTTTTACAGTTGGTGGCTCACATGCGATGTTACATTATGAAACGGTCATCATATGGCTGAGTAATATGTATCAAAAATTAACTACAGAAGGAACGGAGACAGTTTTTGTATATGGAAAAGTCCATAGAGAGCTAAGTCTATTGGTTTTGTATATTGAAGAAGTATTACGTAAAGCTTATGTAATTATATACTTTGTTTTAGTATTGATATCTATTCTATGTAATTATGCTGTGATTGCTATGTGGGGCGTGAAGGGAATGCTACCAATGTATTTTATATTCCCTGCATTTGGATTTACTTGTGAGGTTATGATCACTACTGTTTGTATTTACTGTGTTAGTATAAATGAGGATTCAAAGAAAATAATTCAAGAGTTAAAATATAAAACTGGAAGAAATAAGGTAGCAAGAAAATATGTGAGATCACTTCGTCCTATTGAATTACAAATTGGTGATGTGATAAAATTTAACAGGAGTGTTGTATTGTTTTTATTTGAGACTGTGATTTACCAATCGGTTAGTTTGCTACTTTCAATAAAATTGTCATGAGGTGTTAAAGAGAATGGAAGAGTGTTAAGGTTAAGTAGTAAAATAAAAAGTTGAGATACTTGATAAAAATCAATAACCCATAATACCTATAAAATATACTTTGGTGTTGGCTTTATTGGGTTTGTTAGATGAATAATTTACAAGCAGGATTTTATATATTTCCGACCAATTTATAAATCTATCGATCACTTTAAAACACAAGCTTTAATCAAACAGTGGAATATGTCTGTAACGATGGGACAATTTCTACCGTTATAGATAAAACACCGTCATAAACAGAATCTGTCTATACCGGTATTAGGAACAAAATCAAGTTTATAATTGTCTTAAGGATTTTTTCAATTTTTTCATTAAAATTTTCGAGTCAGATTTACTCGTTTCTGATCTGAAGCAATGCTATATTTACATCTATGGTACTCTTTTTCATAACTTTCACTACTCCTTCCTTGGAAAATGATAAAAATGCTGACTGAAGATTTCGTTTCTTGCCAACAACCGTTATAGAGAGAACCAATTTTCCTAAATTTAGTTGGAAATACATTGTTATAGACATAGAATACTTATATACAGAACTGTTATAAAGAGAACCGATATAATGTATTTAAATTAGCTTGAAGTCGGGAGACTGGACCCTGACCGTTATAGACAGAATACCGTTATAGATAGGCACTCTTATAAACAGATTGCATACACATTTACACATGCTTGTGTAGCAACTTAGATTTCAGTTTAGCTTTAGGAATATTTTAATATTGCAAAAGAGTAGTTCTTATATAGTGGCTCTAGGATTGAAATCATCACCTTTGATATAAGCTACTGAATGTATTGTGTACCTTTGGTAAATAAACTGACACGATATAAATATATTTGTTTCTTTTTACATTCCATACTCTCTGTCGCAAGTGATTAAAATATTATGACATAAACAATATATATAGCTCTCCTTGCTCTTTACATATTTCATGAATTTTTATTCTCTTATTTCTTATTCAAACTCATATAGTTATGTAGCTTAACCTTCCATTTGTCAAGCTATATTCTTTACCGTATTAACCAACTATGGCTCATGCAACTCTCATATCCACAACTATCTTCTACTACACTGCTCCATATCACTAGATAGCTAGCTTGAAAAATACGGTATGTCGCAATATGAGCAGAAACTTCGTCACGAAGGTTTTTCTCTACTTCAAAGTCGCCAAAGGACATTTCATCCTTGAAGCTTTAGCAGTCTACACGTCTTATACAAAATTGTAGCATAAGCCAAAGTTTTTTTAACAACAATGTCTCAAACTCTAAATATTCTCATACTCTACATCATACTATTAAATTTAGTTTCTCTTTCAATTGCTACTGTCCTCGTACCTCACTTCTGCTCTATTCATTTCTACAATTACAACAACGCTTCTCTTCAACTCTCTCATCAATTCATTCACAACCATTCATTTCAAAATACCCCACGGATCATTCAATATCAATTTCCTCTATATCCAGTCGCTTTTTTCCCAAATGAAACTCTGCTGCAACAAGCAGAGAAACANCAATATCAATTTCCTCTATATCCAGTCGCTTTTTTACCAAATGAAACTCTGCTGCAACAAGCAGAGAAACATTGCGGAATTTATGTAGCATTTGGTCCAATAGTCCATGAAAAAATTTTTCATTTCTTCTCACTTCAATTTGGAAGATCATCAGGCAGTGCTATTCATATGAATTATGAGCAGTACACATCTCTACACCTATTAGTATATCAATCTACTCATCTTGAAGCATTGCCAAATTTTTACATGAGTAGTACCGAGTATAATTCTGATGTGCAAATTATTATCTGTACTGTACTACCGAATAGCAACTCTCTTACAATTACCTCTACATATTTAATTTGTACTTGGTGTCATGAAAGTGAAGGAGTCTGGTACGAATTGTCACAACCACAAGACATTTTTAATTCAAATACTAAGCGTCTCTGGTGGACATTAAATCGACAGCTTAATCAATACCCGGCAATTGTTAGTATTGATACATTAGACAACTGCATGAATCTTGGTCCCAATGTTTTTCTAGTTCCAAAAGGTTGTGCGAATTTTCATATTCTATTCTGGCCCACATATCATTTGTATACCAAATATAATTTCACTCCAGTCTCAAGCTCGAGTGAAGAAGGACAAATGTTGGAACTTAGGATGGCTCAAATACTCCCATTTAATTCTTTTCTAAACATGTCAACATCGTATCAGAAAATTATGAGTCAGTTGTTAGTAGATGACTCATTTAAATCAGAGCTGACTTACTGTGCAGAAAAAGGAAAGAAAAATGCAGCAATTGAATTATGGTTCGATTCATTTGCCTTGGAAATTTGGATTCTCTTCTTAATTTCTATTCCTATTTGTATACTCATTGGACGACTTGTACAGAAGAAACGAATTGAAATTCTTGATTTTGTCACTAGAGTCGTTGCAGTTGCATTGCGTCAAGATCTCAATGTTATTTGTTGGATTGATTTAATTTTAATTTGCTGTTGTCAATTTGTTTCAATTGAGTATGAGAACTACTATAGAGCTGAGATTTTACTACCATCACCACCTGAACGATATGAAGATCTACAAGATTTACTTAATGGAGGCTATAAAATATGTCATCGCAACATCACAGGAGGAATGACTCCCAAAGAAATACATGAGCCGCTCTTTTTGCAAAATGGTGTCAATTGGACTCAACATTCTGATGCTTTCGAGACGTATGATGAGAGTGAGCTCGATTGCATCTTTAATACTCCTAAAACGGCTCTGCATATCGGCAGCAGTACTTCTGTGTCAAACTTTCTAGGCTATGCTGTAGGCTATGGGAAAAAGTGTTATATAATGAAAAAGTCGTACTCTGTTGCAAATTCGTATTCCTATTTTATATATCATTTCAATACCATTTTTAAGGAAGAGATGCAATTAGCAAGTGAAAATGGGTTAATGAGTTTCTGGACAAAATTGTGGCCTTCCGATGATTACAGTTGGTCAATTAGGATTGATGAGAAATATAAGCATGCAGAATCTCAAGCTAAACCTGTACAAGTAGACTCAATATTATTTCAGAGTTTGTTTATTTATTTTCTTAGTTTGAGTTTATCATTAGCCATAATTGTATTTCTTGTTGAAGCTAAAGCACTTTTATGGAAGCTTAGTAGTAGATTTGTTTTAAAAGGGATTTGTATTTATAAGAGATCAGTGGAAATTTGTACTAGGTTAATAGCTACATGTTGTCACCAATCTTAAGAGTATGGTCAATAAATTGATGAGTTACGACCAAAGAGTAAAGTTTAGGACTAGAAAAACTATACGCTATACTAACTTTATAAACACTAAAGATGATGCACTGAATTGATTTTAATAATGTCTGCAATATTTTTTAAATAATAATAAACATATATATGTATATGTATTTATTATTTTAAGTGTTTGCAGAAATAAAGTACAAGATTTGTATTTCGTTGTGAAGAATGAAGTTTTTAAGATTACTCGATTACTCTTGAGACTCACGTGAAAAAAGCATTATAGAAAATAGAAAAAATGATCCTTTCTATACTATTATTATCATAAGGTCAAAATTATATTTTCAATGTTTCTTCCTCCTCTATAATTTTTTTATTGAGAAATGTGTTTTAGTATTAAAAAATGAAGAGGAGGTTTTGACAGCTCTAATCGTTTAGAAGATTTTTTTTGAAAATGAAAAATGAACCGAAGTTGGGGACAGTTGAGACGAAAGAAAATTCTTGGATTTCATACGTCGTCTCTCGGATAGCGCGAAAATTTCAATCTGTGAGCAACGGCTGGACGTAATTCACAATTTCTAGGAATTTCACACTTTTTTCATAATTTTGAAGTAATTAGTGTATTGGTTTAGTCTCAAAATGAGACAATCTGAAAGAAT
>VCNE01008373.1:0-77606 GCA_009869805.1 Oncopodura yosiiana
CCTAAAATGTTAGATATACTGACATTTAGCCTGAAGTTGCATCAATTATTTTTTTCAACTGAATTACATTGTAGCTAGTGACGTAAATACAAAAAAGTTGAAAATTGATATTATATAAATGATACTTATCCTACTAATCAAGTAATGAACTAATGAGCTTGACTATAATGAATGACTAGATTTATTTTTGATTCATATGCCATGATATACGGTATTGTATCAGTTACAATTTGTCCATAAAGACACACTCTTCTTCTATTGAACTTATAAATATGAATTTATTTTTGTCTGTCAAAGTAGAGCAGGATGTGAAAAAGCCTTTTGTATAAATAAACAAAACATTTTCTTCTTCTCTTGTTACATTTTTATAAATTAATGAATGGTCCCATATTCTGTATAGAAAATATATATTATTAACAAAACTTGCAATCCATTCTATAAGGGTCTCTACAATGTGATACCATACGATGTATATGTGACGTCAAGAGACTGTGTAGTTTTAATTAACTAGGACAGTTTTAATGAACTGGATCCTCTTACTATGCTAAGAGAAAATGCAATTCCTACTTTTCTATGAGGATTTAAAATAAATCTCTACCTCACTATTTTAGTATAGTGTGCAACATAACATAGATAAATACATTATATGAGCATCTCTCTCTATCTTTTTCTTCTTCTTTTCGGTACAACTTTGTTATTTCATCTGAGCTACTTTTATAAACTATTGTCGTAGAGTATAAGGCAATGCTTCTTGATATACAATGCAATTAATTTAAGCAGTACACAGAAAAACACAAAGGTCGTAAATTCTTTTTGATGTCAGAACCTAAAGCTCCCAGTAACAAATAGTTTCTGACTCGTGTATTTTCTACAGATGGAATAACACATATTTATAATGTCTAGTGAATTTCATGAGGGCGACAATCGCAATAAAAATTTCTCAACCAGACATCATCATCCTATAGAGAAAATATAACATATTATATAAATATAAATGAAGATGTATCAAAAAGTACCTAAATCAAATGATGTATAGTGTTACTTTCTCTCAACGTTTCTCACATTATTATAAAGCATAAAAATATGGAGAGGTAGCAACAAGTTCATAAATTGCATATGTCATCACCACCAACATTTCAAAAAAGTTGACAGTTACTACATAGAATTGCGTCATCAAAAGATCATTGCATTATCTAATTTTATACCTTTAGTGTTTTCTTCCTGCTAAATCTACACAATCTAATCTCCCAACCTACAAGCACACTTTGCCACAATTCACTCACGTCGTATAATGTGATGCTTTTCTGTTCTAAACTTTATATCATATATAAAAAACCTGTTGTAAACTTCAAATTGAATCCGTGCTTAGTTTTCAAAAGAGATGAAATATTAATGAGTATTTTGCACTTCAAAAGTTTTACTATAGTCCACCTCAGAACTTTGCTTTCTACTTATGTAGAATTTTAGTTGGAAAACAAGCTCATAATGTAAACTCGCTAATCCGAAAACTATATACTTATAAAATACTAAAAATAGAATTATAGAACTTTTAGTGCTACATAGTTGCTTATACGACTATTCTATCTTTTCCAAGTAAATTTGTAGTTTCCAACTAATACATTCATTTATTCACATTGTCATTTGCATGCCTGACATACACTGATAAGAATAAACATAAAGTACACTAGTACTATTACATTGAGAACGATTTTTGATCCAGATTTAGCTAGAAATAAGCAGCTTTCAACAACACTCACTTATAGAGAACCTAATGCATTCTTCCTTCTTCTTCTTCAACTTAATCCACAAAATTGAATGTAAACATAAACAAAGTAGACAATATGGCATTTTAGTGTAGCAAAAAGGTACGTCATGACATGCCCTTTTTCTATTCTTCTCCGTAAATTCAATCCAACGATGTCTATAGTAAATCGCATTGATATTCGCATAGCTTTTTTTATTCTCTACTCCAAAGCGGGTTAGATTTTTTGATAATCTTAATGGATTTCTAAAATAGCAGACATTGTCGGATTCTTCATACGTCAGGAATTCAAATGAATATAAAAAACTTTCTCTTATAAAACTTTTCTCTGGCTGTTCAGCACAAAAGGCATTTCCGCCCATTTTCTTTATTTCCAGTGGAAGAAATCATTGGAATTTCAAGTTCATCATCAAGGTCAAAAGTATAGTATATTGGAGACCAAAAAAGCATCATCATTTCCTATATATATATATATATATATATATGGTAGATTGACTTTTTTCCACTTATGCGTGTAAGTTTTCTACCAACATTTATTTCGACTCGTACGATACTATTTTTGGCTGATTTTTTTTGGCATTGCATGCTTCACATGTTATACAGATATGAGTTTTTTTGGGCGAGAATGACAAGAAGAGAACTAAAATAGTGGGTGTTGGCATGCTACAGATATCAACATCTTGTTTTATATTTGATAAATGCAAGGAGTTTAAAATTAGTATGAGTGTTGCCAATTTATTTGCAATCATCATCTAATTTTTTTGGTGTCTTGACATAAGTCACAACAATTTGAGACTTGTCTCCAGCCCACCTACATAAATATAATTCTTGATAATGCTAAAAATAATGAAACACGGATGTTCAAATAATGTTTTTTTAATATTTACAAATTTTTTTCTTATGAATGATTGACATGATCAAAAATTTATCTAGTGTATCTATCTTGTGGTTTACGAAGTCTAGTTGTTTCTCGTGGTCCAGAAGGATCAAACATGGGGATTGGTGTACCACGACTTCTTGATGATGTATTTGATAGCATACTAGAACGATACGTTTCTCCTCTAACACTTGTTCGAAGTAATTTATTTCGTAATTTAATTGGACTTGGTTCCTCTTCAATTTGAATTTCTTCTTCTGGTTTAGGTCTGTAAATAAATATTCAATAAGTAAAATTTTAATCTGCTGAATACAAAACTTTTACGCTTACTTTTGACAAATCGGACAATTCCAGAAAGATTGATGTCGTCCAAATGCTTCAGCTTCTTCTAATGAATTTGGTAACTCTTCACCTAATGTCTCTTTCAGAAATAATGCTATAAATCCAGCAGCAATAGCTAAACCACCAAGAAGTATCAAACTCAATGCTCGATTAGTTCGGCCAATTGCAGCTATATAAGGACTAATAATACTGGCAACATATCCCTGTAATTTAGGAAAATACTTGTAACGAAAATGTTTAAATATATATATATACTTAACCAAATTTTTGATTTACCATTATATGAATTGCATTTACACCCTGAGCTCTAATTACAGTTGGCAGTAATTCAGCAGCATATTGTAGACCAATATTAAATGCAACATTAACAAAAAATCTACTAATTAATGCCATCACAAGTGGTATTGCTTCTCCAGCTAAAAGTTAGTTAAATAAATTTTAATTTAAAATCTATACAACAATCAAATATATTTTTACCATTGGCAGGAACAGTTGCTGCAAAAAGACTACTAACTCCACTCATAATCATTGCTCCAAATGCTAACCATCTACGTCCAAATTTATCTAAGGTGAAAATTAGTAACATATCTGCTGGAAATTCCTATAATACACAAAAAGGTATTAATAATTAACCCGTTTTACTATATAATGCATATTCCTTATTACAGTTAGCGAAGCAATTGTAAAATAAAGAAAGACATTTGGATGTAAATTAAGAATATTTCTGGAGTGACCATCTAAGAGAAAAAACTATTACTACAAATCTTATAATTTATAACTTGTGTCACACAAGTTGTGTAAATTGTTACCATAAACCAGAGCAATAAGTGACCAAAACAAAATTAGTAATATAAATGTCATCCTAAGTCTTGGTGTTTTAAATGCTTGCCAAAGTGAAGCATCTTCTTCAGTTTCATCTGCAGCCATTTCTTCATATAACTGTTTTGCACCTTCCTAAGAAAATTTATTTTAGTGTACTCTTAATTCCATCATATGTAATTTCATTTCTACCTCAAATTCTACAAATATTTGTTCATCCACATGTCTTCGATTGACTTTAGCAAAGCTTCTGAGAATATTTGTTGCTTCTTTCGTTTTGCCTTTTGACAGCAACCATCTAGTAACATTTGGAGATGTTTCAAAGTTTCAGGAATTTAATAATTAATTTAAAATCTCACCTTGCACTTTCCGGAACTACGAAGAGTGCAATAAGGGCTAACAACATTGGCAAACTGATGGCTAATCCATAAATTCTCCAATCCCTTAGCCACAGTGCCAACCAAGGTAAAATTAAAGTACCCAGAGTATAGAAAATAGCAATACTTAAATTGGCGACTAGTGTCCTAATAAAATTATTATAAGTATTTTTAAGTATTTGCAACACTGTTAATTATAAAATCCAACCTGTATGTCGGTCCAGCTAATAGAATAGAATAATGTAGATTAGTAAAGCTTACTGACAAGTCATATAAAATTACTTACAAAATTCCAGTACTAAAATATATATCATTGTAAAACAATTGTCAAATGCCATTCCAGTAATGAAGCGACAGAAACAAAATGCTATAAAGTTGCTTGTTACAAATGGTGCTACAGACTACAAAAATAAATATTTCAATTTGCCCATTAAATATATAATTTTTTACTAATTACCAAAGCTCCTCCTAAAGCTCCTAAAACATTTGCCATCACTAAAGCAGGGACTCTTCCAGAATTATCGGCAATCCATCCAATTAAAAAGCCACCAACTATAGCTCCAACATAAAAAATGGCAGTTGACGTTGTCACTCTCCATTCAGGATCACACCACCACGCTTCCTAATTATATTATAAATTATACTACTATATACACACCAAATTATTAAAAATGTCCTCCCTTACATCAGTCACAATTGTCGGATAAAAGAAAAATGTTTCTTCCCTTCCCCAATTCCAAGATGAGCATTTCTCCCAAGATTTTTGAGGTACAACACTATTACTAACTTGAAAAAATTCTTCACCAAGAATACGTGTGATATTAATCGTTGTTATATTAATTAGAGAATGTGTACAATTTTTATTTCGATTTCCTGTGAGTGGACTGCCATCAATTTGAGGTTCTCTTTCTCCTCCCGTTGGAGTTTTCTCTGTTACCCAGTTTCTTTCTGTTGTCTTTCTTGTTGGTTGAACTGTAGGCCAAGTTGGCCGATTTCTTTCTGTAGGATTAGTTGGCCATTCCCATTCAGTTGTTCTTTCAGTTAATGGAGGACCCCATGGACGTCTTGTTGTTTGTCGAGTGGGCCATTGATTATAAGGATTATCAGTAGGGTAAGGTCTGGGATAATAATTCTCATTTGGGTCGGGATAACGTTGATTTGCAGGTGGAGGAGTATATCTTCCTCTTCCATAATTTGATTGACGCACTTGTCTATTTCCTTGTGGATTAAATCTTTTTTCCCACATACTTACTTGAACTATCTGTTGTTCTTCTTGTTGAACAAGCATAGCCAAATTTTGAGTATTGTTTCTTCTCATTACACATGTTGTTTCATTAGCACCCGGCATTGTGCATCCTTCATGACTATATATATTTTATTTTAAATTAATTGCTAATCAAAAAATTTTTCTTCTTATACAAACCTTCGACTCCATCGAGCTACACCACCAAGAAAAGATGCATTGAGATCATTAATGATACAACTATCTGGAAACATGCCACGATATGCAAATGCTAGCGATTGTCTAAAAAGAAGATGTCATTATAAATGAATTTCTGTCATAAGCAATCCCAAGTTGGAATTTACCTTTGCATTGCTGTCATATTCCCAACAGTACAATTAAAAGGATCTTCACACCAGTACACAGGGATTAAAGTAAAAAACAAGTTTCCAAACAGAACAAAAGTAACAAACATGCAAAATGGAGCTTGGAAAATAAACAAAATCTTTTGATAGAGTCCAAATTCTCCAACATGGATGAGCATTGTATCAAAATCAATCATTTTGACACAATTTCTTTTTCAAATAATTGTACCACAGAAAAAAATTAACACTGCTGGATAGGCATGCAAATGCAAACTGGATTAATTTATTATTGATTCATGGAATTTGTATAAGGAAACTTCATTTTTTCAACCAAAAGTAGGTAACCACAATATTCCTGTATAGAAAATGAGACAAATTTTACAAGCTGCTCAGGTCATCATTTTTGATTTTTCCTATGAGTTATAAAAAATATTTTTGGTTATGCAGTTTCCTTATTCTTAGAGTTTTTTCGTCGTGACATAATAAAAAAGACACAATACTTCCTGATTAGATTATAATAATTTCAGACGACACATTATTAATAAACTTTATTATTGTAGTAATGCAATTTTTCGTCTTTTACAGTTACGTGTATGAATGAATAGATTCAACACACTTTTATATAAATTATTCACGAGTTTTTTTTAAACATTCAGTATTGGGTCAAACTTATTTGTTCAAGTTACATAAATGAGTCATTCGCATATATATAGATCTGTTTTTGATACGCCTTTTTTGACATTATACACATATAGTCCTTGACATAAAGTATGTATTTTTTAAAAAAAAAAAGTATTTATGGTATGGCTAAGACAGTCATCTTGTACTTATATACTATAACACTAGCTTTATTATATTATTTATGCTTATTAATATAGCTCTAGTTTCTATATAGTGTGCAGTAGAAATCTCACTTTGCAAAAGTGGTCTATTCATGCGTTTTACACTACAATGTTGAGCAATGCACTTTTGATTACTAGTAAAGAAAATTTGCCAAGACATTATAACTTATTATAAGAGTCAAGAGTTTTAAGTGAGTGTATACAAGTACAAAGTACATTATTATTGTACTCACTCTAAAAGCAAAAATATTATTGCTGTATTGCATTATTTTACTATAGACTACTACTACACACATTATTATATACATCTTATTGCAAACCAACAGAAGAAAAACAACCTTAACCCTACAAGAAAGAAACTAAAACATTTTTTTACGTTCTAGAGCACTGGCTATCAAAGACAAACGAAGCGTAACTTTATACCACAGCGTTCTTACTCTACTACAAACCACAGAAAAAAAGAATAATAATAAACATCACACCACCATCACTGAAAATCTCTAAAAGTATACACTTATATAAATATGACAGAGAGATAATGAAATTTTTTTAAACTAAAATTATGAAACTTTTATGACGACATAGTAGAGTTGCTCATGAAAAAAAGCATAAAGAATACAATGGCATATATATTTGAGAAACTAAAAACTATAATATATACTACCTTACTATAAGAAATCTACTACTATAATTAACTATGTACACTGCATTTAAATTAATAATTTCTCAACTTATATCTCAGTACTATGTATATATGAATATTTCACGTTTATGAAAAAATATCATAGATAATAAAAAAATACATTCCACTATTCTTCTTTAAGTCGATATAATGTCTCTGTAACTTCAATATCTTCTGCTGGAATATCTTTATCACCCCAATGTGTTGGCCCAGCTGCAACATGAGCATGATGATGATGATGACTTCCATCACCAGTTCGAGCAACTCGTTGTTGGACAATGTGAGCTGGAACAGTTTTTAAATCATATGCCCAACCAACTTTAGCAAAAAAGTCAATAAAGGCTGCACTAAAATTATAGCGATAGATTCCAACTTCTGCTGTCTTGTAATCCCATGGGAAGACATGATGATAATTATGCCATCCTTCTCCAAATGCCCACCATGAAACAAATTTGTTTTCTGATGGATTGATGGTACGATCATAGGGCTTATTTCCTAAGATTAAAATTTTGTATAATATAGATATATTATACTTGAAAAATTAATAAAATTAAAATTAATTACCCCAAAGATGAGCTGCAGAATTGACCAACCAAGTACAATGTAATGTAGCACAATAACGAAATTGAGCAGCAAAAAACCAGGATGTGGCAAACTCTTCTTTCCAGAAGTAATATGGTACAATTGTAGGAATAAAGAAGCACACGAATAAAACTAGTGGTACGTAATACCTATAATTTATTTATGGAGATAGAACATTAAGTTAGTATATTGTCATTCATATAATACGTATTATTTTGTATATCATTATTATTACTTTCTCTGGAAGGCAACAATTGGATCTGCTTTGAGATCTGACATGTCAACTCCTTTTCCTTTCAATTTGACAGCTTCATGTTTTTTGCAACATAGCCATCCCATATGAGCGAAGAAAAATCCTCTATTAGTTTAATAAAAGTAATACAATCAAATACTTCTGTTACTTTTAATTATGAATCTATTATATATACTTGCCTAGTTGCATTATGAGGATCAGCATGTGTTTCACTGAATTTGTGATGGACTCTATGATCTCTACACCACTCATAAATACTATTCTGTAATTTTAATTAAAAAAATCATATAATCTCTAAACCACATTTCATTATCTCATTTGCCGACTTACTTGAAACGAAGCTGTTTGCATAAAAGCCAAAAGGAGACGCAATGGAGTTTTAGCTGTGATATGAAAATTAACATATTAGTCTCATGTCTATGGATATGTAAAAATTGCTGTAAGAATTCTTAATTTTATGTCTACCTTTGTAAGTTTTATGTGCCCAATAGCGATGTGCTCCGGCAGTAACTTTGTACGAAAAAAGAACCAAATTATTAATATATGTCATAAACCTTAAGATTAATATTTATACTTACTTCCGAAGCCAGTCATCGTATAAAATGAGAAGCCTGTAAGAGCAACAAAAAACAACAGTGTTACCATATACCATAATTTATTATAGACAGTTTAAAATCTAAATAAAAACATACCCCATAAAAATGTTTGCCACATTACTTGGCCTGAAATCCAAAGCCAGCCACCATACAAAGCAGCCAAATGAAGGTAGATAAATAGAAGAACATTCCTCCATACAATTTCCAATGGCTCATCTTTCTCCAGAATATTATTAATATCTCCATTGGTAGATTTTAAGGAGTTGTTATTAGCATAGTTTTTCCCATTAGACAAAGATTTGCCATTAGAATTATTTATGCTGGTGCCATTTGGCTTGAAGTCATCTTCAACACATTCTTTGATCAAAGCTCCATTGCCATTGGAGTGTGTTGTTAGAGTTTTGGTACTCGTAGGACCAGGAGTCATTTTAAACAATATAAGGATACCCTTAAATTATATTTTCTGAAATAAAAAAAAAGAAGAAAATCATGTATTTATAAATAATTGATGACTACTAGATTATGATCAATGTATGTTCATAAACATATTAGTTTCACACTTTTATATATATTATTACTTTCATCACGAGATATAAACTTAAACCAGAAACAAAATGGAAAAGCATTTTGTGTGGTATTATAAAAAAACAAGAGAAAAAACACTTCTTTAAACTATGTATCTAATATCACGCATACAGGCATTATAATAATGATGATATTTAGGTGCTACATGCTACAAACACATGATATATTATGTTGTTTTAAAGTGTTGTAAGATAATCAAAGGATAAAGACGACAGCTTCCTCAGTTTTTCAGTCAAGGTTAAAACCTATGGCTCAAATTAAAATTCGTTAGACCATTAAATTGTGTCTTGAAGCATTGCGAGCAAATTGAGCCAAGCACAAATTTTTTTTAGTCATCATTGAGATTTGTGATGAATGTCCTTCGACAGAAATGTTGCAGTCTCATCTTCTTCTTCTTTTAGTGTATCATCATAGTTTTTTTTTTGCTCTGCTTTTTCAAAACAATATGTTATTACATATGTATGCAATTGACGAATTTAGTGGAAATTCCTTTTCTAAGAATCTCTTTTGTTATTTTGCTTTTTATAAGTTTGCAGTTGACTTATTTTATGTGTTTTGTGGCTTACGCAGCCAACATACATACATATATTCTTATCAGAAATACAAGTTTAAAGTTAAAATGGAAATACCTACCACTGCTGCTGTACTCTTGATAATATTTTGCATGAATTGTATTTTTATGTTGAAGGAAGAAAATATAATAGCGATCGTGACTGATATCAACTAGACCACAAATATGAAGCCATATGTACTCATAAGAGCCATTACTACAAAAATCTCTTCAAAGACAATTATTCAAAGCATAATTATAACTAAGCAGCTTCTATCTTATTATATTTAAGACAGAATATTTTTTGTCCTTGAACTTGCTTAAAAGATTTCAGATAGCATACCTCAAACTTTAATCCTGAACTCAAGAAGAAGACTTTGCATATGTGACATAAAATATGAGAGAATTAGTAAAGTAGTAAGTAACTTTAGAACTTGTATATTAAATATTCTAGAATACAAAAAAATTTCAACGTGCTACATGATAAATTACACAGCCATGACGAATTTCCCTTCCTTATCAAAATGTAACTTTACTCAGCAATAGTTTACTCTCAACAAAATAATATATAATGCAGTTTTTTTGCACAACTTTCACTTGAAAATGTTAAAAAGATAGTTCATAGTCCATAGTTCATATTCTAACTACCATATGATATGCCCACAACTAACAAAAAGACATTCATATATGCAACAATTATTAGATGTGCAGTACACGTAAGAAAACTCTCATTATATGATCATGATTAAAATTTCTAATGTCCTATGGTCTTTTGCTGCTGCTGCTGTCTACACATTTTGACTGTCATACGCTCATGTTGAAGGCAAAGGCTGATAATTATATATTCATTGTTGTATAGTATGCTGTACACTTGACTCAAAAGTTTTTGTAAGGATGCAGCAACAATATAATATTACCAATGCAAACAATGATTGAAGGCAACACACACGTATATGACATAAAGATAATAACGTAAAGCTCTGACATAATACAATCTTAGTTTTAAGATTGATATTGCATAACGAGAAAAAGTAAAAGGCCGACCTCCTGCATTATAATCAATAAAAAGTATAGAGAATTCAATTGAAGAATTGGTTCATTCATTTTCATGCTAAAGTGGTCTTTGTAGTTCTAATATTTTTTTTACTGTCATTGCTAAACTTAATGACCATTGGTCTAACCTAGCACTTAGATATTATGCACTAGCTCTGTAATGGAGTAATAATCACTAAGCTGAAAAATACGTGCTATTATTGCCAATATTTATATGATACGAGATAATGGTGCTCTGTTGAAACTTTTGGTGAAAAACTAAAAAGACTGCTGCATGTTGTATTGCATTGACAATGAAATACAGAGTCAATTATAGTGGGTCGAAATAAATACTGGTTTGTGTACTACTATGCTATCGTATCAATGAGAGATTGACGCAAAAAGTTAAAAAAATCATTATAGTATACTAGAGAGAGAGTAGAGAGTTGTGTGCGCAATCTGGAAAATTCTGATGAAAGATGCTGTTTTATTATATAATAGTGGGCGAAGTGATGAAGAAGCTCAAAAACTTGTATTGTTTTGCAAACATTATAGATTATAGGTGTAGCACATGCATTTTTATATATTGAAAAATCAACTGATTAATGTTGTTCCAAATTTTGCTAACTTAAAATTCTGAATATATTTTTGCTTACTTGTTAGTAGCACCTGTCAGATATAATGATGAGTACATAATAAAATACAAAATTATACAACATACAAATCCTCAACAAAAATCAAACTCAAGGTTATATTTTCAAGAAAATTATGCCGGCTTCATGGCTGACTAAGGCACACACAATAAAGCAAAGCAATTTGATCTCATATGTACAAGTAACGAGATATATGAGAATTAAGAATGAATGAAAAATTCAGGTCAGGTCAAAAAATAAAAGTAGAGAAAGAACAATGCTTTATATATCAGTAGATTATATTCGGGATCAATTACAATTTTATAATTAGGTAAAAAAGAAACATCCAATAACTCTCTCAGCACGTACACAGAAAAAAAAATTATGTCATATTCATTGTCATGCACCAAGTGTCAGTTATATCATCCGCATCTTAAAAAATGAAAGAAAACAATGGAAATTTCAGAGTTTTGCATAGACATTTAAGATATGCTTTTGTGATTTTTAAGACTTTTGACTGAAGTTTTGTTTTGTCGTCAACTATAAAAAGAAATTTTATTATTATTATCAGAACGTGTTTTAATTCACAGAGGCATTGTACTTTTATATCTAGGATTTCCCCTGATCATCTAAATTTACGTCATTGAAGAATTGATTTTTGTTTACCAACTTAAATTAGCATGAGCATAACAAGTGTTAAAAAGAAACAAACAGTTAAAAATTAGAACCTATCTTTGAATTTATAGCTCGTTTAGTCACTTGTTAGAAACTTTTTTTTATGAACAACATCCTACTACAATAACTTTATAATAGTCTGGTTGTAGTGACGCATGCAAAGAGATAAATTAAAATGTGACTGCTGCAAGAAGTAATGCTGGAGGCGAAATTATGTAACCATTTCTAATGCTAAAATAAATTAACCGGCCATTTTACCATATTGTAATAATTATTACTCCATGCTTCCTGTTTTTCACTTCTGTTAAAGGCTAGTGCACAAAAATATATAATACTCTCTTACTAAAATATTCTGTCATTGACACTGAAATTTACATTTGTTTCAAGTGTCAAAACGTATTTCATGGTTTAATTTGAGCTGCTCTTGAAAAATTTACTCAGTCTAATTAGAAAAAATGTATATTAAAGCATGCATGCAATTGAAGAGCAAAAAGACGGTCAAGAGTTCACCGAACTAAAAAGAAAAGAGGTTTGTTACTCTAAAGCTCTTTCTTCTGTAAGAAAGAAGTATAAAGTGTTAAAGAAGATCTTTAGCTTCTTATTATTTTGATTGCGTAGACTTGAAGTTCAAGTTTAAACCACACATCTTTTCATCTTTTGCTCTCCTCTCATAATAAATGTTTTACACTTAAGAATTTTCTAGAGTAACAAATTTCTCTCTATAGAATAAATTCATGGAGTACATAATGTATATAGTCTTACCTTTACTAAATGTTCCAAGAAAAAATATTTCCAAGAAGAATATTTTTTGACTAGCTACAAAAAAGTCGCTTCAACAAAAATCCAAAAGACTTTTTTTCTTTAAATATTATAGTCCAACTGTCAAACCGGGGCAAAACATTAAGAAACGACAATACACTGACTATGTATATGATGATGTTAATTTTCTTTTAAATAGATAATATACAATGTACTTTAGTAAAGGAACTATATGTGTATATATAATAATATATAAATGAGACACTACTCTTGCTTTGCTCTCTGCTCAAAAGAATATGAGACATGAATTTTACATACTACCTTTGCTTTGCTGGCTTGGCACACAGGTAACTCGTGTTATTAAAACTACCTGTAGAATATTATCCTTAGCTTTTGGGGGCTCAGATTATATATATACAAAATATACTACATTATATTTACTTGGGGTTTCTTCAGGTGAGCAAAGTAAAACCTGTTTGCTGCTTTTTGGCCATCATCATCATCACATCATGCTACAGCATCTTTCAAACTATACTCATATATATTATATCGAATCTTCTATTGTAGTATATTATATAGCAAGCCCTTTTTATGTTTCATGAGCTTAGTTATATATATATATATGTTATGGACTGTCAGTATATATGTATATAAGAAGTACTACATTGTTGAATATGCCATAAGAAAGATGGTAAAACCCCAAAAATCTTATACAGGTAAAGACAATATAATAATCCTTTACATAGTGCTATTGTGTGTCATATATAGTATGTACATGTGAAGTGTTTTCATATTATTTTCATATATATGCAATTGTCATGTGTCTTCTCAAGTATACTAGTTGTTAGTTCCCATTTCCCAAAAAAATCTAACAAAAATGCTACAGGCTTCATGACTTCTTTTTTGGTGTACGGATGGTCAGTGCAGACAGACAAGTTCTTAACAATACTATACATTTGTATATAGAGAGATCAGAGAGAATGCTATACTTTTTCATATATATGTAATGTATAGGATATTAAGTAGGATATGCAACTCTTGTATACATACATAGCGGAACTCATCCATAAACTTGTATTTCATTACATATGTATAGTAGAATGAAGTTAAACTTTTTTTTCTTATAGATGAACTTTGGACTTTGGTGTACTTTCTCTATTATATTCTACATACCTGTACTATACTATACTACATATATCTAATGATTCTTATTTTTATTTTATGCCAAGAGTACCAAGTATTATTATGCTGCCTATGCTACTCGTGTCACGTAAACTTATGAAAAATGCTAAAATAAAATAAATGCTAGAAACAAAATCACATAAAAATGAACAACAACAAGTAAATCAAAAAGAAGAATTTTTTTATTATTTCAAACAAAAACAAAAAAAAAACAATGAGTTATTTTTTTCACCAAATTGGATAAAGGTCAAAAGAAGGAAAGGAAAAACGAAAAACGACTAGATCAACACAATCGAATATATAAATAAATAATATTAGTGTAATCTAAAGAATTAGCCAATAATAAGAGCAACAGGTTAAATTTTGAGATAGAAATATGCCAAATAATAAATTATTACAATGTGATCAACAAGTAATACAAAATTTTAACAAAAAAGTTCAGACACTATTCCTAGTAGTAAGATGGGTAAGATGGATAATTGTAGCACGATGGCGGCTGACGAATGACATTTTCTAGCCAAGGAAGCATACCTTCTACTGGTGTTACTTGTAATCTGCTACTACCTTGATATGAACCATAAGAGCACTCTGGACTATATTGAACAATACCGAAGAGTACTGCTCTACGACTTTCTCCATTGTCCTCTTCAGCTGGACGAATTGGGCTACCATATGGATAAGAGCTATAAGATGGATAACTTGGATAGCTAGGTTGATAGCTTGGATAACTAGGTTGATAACTTGGATAGCTTGGTTGATATGATGGGTAGCTTGGTGGATCATAACTTGGATAACTAGGTTGATAACTTGGGTAGCTTGGATCATAAGATGGATAGCTTGGATAGCTTGGTGGATCATAAGATGGATAACTTGGGTAGCTTGGTTGATAACTTGGATAGCTTGGTGGATCATAAGATGGATAACTTGGGTAGCTTGGTTGATAACTTGGATAGCTTGGTGGATCATAAGATGGAGTAACTTGGGTATGATGGATCATAACTGCTTGGATAAGAGTCATAGTAAGCTTCTCTCTTATATCTTTGGTAACTTGGATAACTTGGATAACTTGGTTGATATGATGGATAACTGGGTTGATAACTTGGGTATGCTGGTGGAGTATAGCTTGGATAGCTATATCCTGGAGTATAAGATGGATAACTTGGATATGATGATGGATATTGAGCTCTTTCTCTCTCTTCTTCATATTTTCCTTCAACCAAACAGAAAACGGCAGAGCCTTGATCAGCCTATATTAAATCAAAGTAAACAAACAAAAATAAATATGAGTATTTTGATATATAATATAGTTAAGATCGTAATAGCAAAAATTAAAAACTTACATGACAAACGTCGTAGTAGTACTCAGCTTCCCAATCTTCAGTCTTATAAGTTCCATATCCTTGAGATTGTGGAGCTTGTCCATAACTTGAATAATATTCTTCAAGCTTATGAATCTTTGCTCTTCTTGGAGTTCTACTATCTTCGTATTGGTATTGATAAGAGTATGATGGATAACTTGGTGCATAAGATTGTCCATAGCCATAAGATGGAGGATTGTAAGATGGTTGATAAGATTGTGTTTGGTACTATATATACAAAAAAAAGGAAAAAGAAAAAAAATTAAAAAAGTTTAATCATACAATTTAAAACCACTTTTAAAATTTTATTACCTCAAGACGCTCTTGTGGAGAATGTTGATATCCAACAACAATACACTCTAATCCACGAGATGATCCTTGTTCATTCACTCTCTCAGTGTTGGCTGATTGAGGTTGAGGTTGTCCATTGTAGCCATAACCATAACTAACTTCTTGAACATAACTCTTGGTTAAGTAGTAAAAGTATGGAAGACAAACTGGAGCAACATGTGGATACACGTCCATATCAATATCATAGGACAATTCCAAAATAACAACAGCATAATTGTCATAAGGATTTGAAGTAGAGTCTGAAGATGATCCATGTTCATAACTTGAATAAGAGTAGCTTGGTACTGTAATAATAAAAAGAAGAAAGAGTCATAATTAAAAAACTTTTCTCACATTACCCCCTCATAAAGAGTATAGAAAAGTATCTTACCATAATAATAATTATGCTTTTTGCAAACAGGAGCTTCATAATTTTTGTAGACTTCAAAGTAATTTCTATCAGTCTGTAAATCATATTCTCCAAAACGAACACGAATATCATTCAAATTCACATTATCCACACAGTAAGATGAAGTAAGGACATGTCTTGCAGTAAGCATAACACCAGCACAGAGATAATTGTAATAACTGTCCATTATTCCAACTTGCCAAGGGTATTGTCCAAAATTGACACGATCCTTTTCATAACCATATTGATAGTGAACAGAAGGAAGTACTCCACATTCACGAGTATGATTATATGGCTTGTACTAAATTAAAAAATAAAACAGAACAAATATATTAAAAAATTAGATCAATAAATATTTTCTAATTAAATCAATTTTTTTTAAAAAAAAACCGAACTTACGTTTACAGATACATCGTAGGTGTCATAATATACAGGTGGTGAATAAGGTGGACTATAAGGCGGACTATATGGTGGCTGATATGATGGATAGCTTGGATAACTTGGATTATAAGATGAAACGCCATATTGTGCTGAAACTGCTGAGAGACACAACACGGACGTCAACACGATGCTCAACATTTTGGAAACCATGTTTTTGACTCTAGAAATAAGAAATACACAAAACACAAAAAAGATTATAAAATAACTTTTATGAAATACTTTTTTTTCAAAAAACTTTTGAAATAAAATTTTGACAAAACAAAAACTAATAACACTAGAAACATACCCTATGTTGTGCACTTTGAGAATCCAGGAATGTGTCTGAAGGTTGGATATGCTTTTGGACTCTTATTTATAAGTTTGTATTTTACCTTGAACTTCTAAAGTCTTACTACTAAAGACTTTTAACCTCCTCCTCCTGCTAATAATTTTATGCATATATGTAGGGTATGATTATCTCTTTCTCTCTCCTCAAAAAAAAAGTTCAGTAAAAGATGATTAGAGAAAAGACTCAATGCTTTTTGTATATGTAAAAAAGTTCAGTCAATTCTCAACAAAAATTCATTATCATATTTTTAAACATTTTACATTGTACATAATTGTTTTTGACATAGACTCGTGTGTAGACATAGAAATTTTTCTTCTTAAAACATTAAAACATACATTGAAAAATAGTAGTAGTGTGGCAGAGATGCATCATAAAGGTAACAACATGTGTCCACTATAAAGTTCACATAAAATTATCTCTCTCGGGTAGTATATATATATATATATATTAATTTCTATGTCTCTCTTTCTCTATACAATTATTAATTTGACTAAAAGATTATCTATATAATATGATAATATATATATATATAATTTAAATATTTGGATTCACTAGTAAAATCTATTATCTCTAGGTTTCAGTAAATATATTATAATATATAGTACTATGTAGGTACAAAGATATATAAGTTCCATTTTCTTATTGGTCTGACTGAGACAAACATTTTTGCCTTGACTAATGATACAGTATACAATACGAAATATAGATATATATATATTTATTTTATGATAAAATCTTTTGTAATCTCTACACAACAAGAGACGTACACGTGTGTGTGTGTAGTATTTAATATTATATGATTCTATAATATGTATATATTTAAAAAAAACAATTTATATATGATATACAAGACATGGACGTTGACGGTAACAAAGACATTTACGCGAGAGACGACGACGACGACAAAATATAGATATATCTTTTAGTTTTAATGGGATTGACCATTAGCAGATTCTTGTTGAGATGCAATAATTCGCATCCAATTTTGACGATTTACTTTGACACCATCGAGTAATGGCTTTAACTTTGGTGATAGCTGTGCAAATATCTGTAAGAAATTATTATTTTTAACATTATTTACTCTCTTGTAAAAATTTGAAGGCCATATTTTTAAAACTTTATGTTACCTCGTATACAGGTTGGCAGATAGAGTCTAAAGAGAATAGAAAAATAAATTATAATTTACAAAGTTGAAGGTACTCTCTGTTGTTATCTTAATAGATTTTATTTTTACCGATAAATGCAACTTGCATTGTGGGCAATTGGTCCTTTTTCTCTCTATTCATCATGTCCTACAAAAGAATGAAAAAGATAAAATATTCAAGAGATATGCTACACGTGCCAATGTGGCGACAGAAAGACAGAAGAAGAATTTTAACTTACAATTGGTGTAAGGTTGAGCTTTTCTCTTTCCATATCTCCTTGTTCAAAGAATTCAGAAGCTTGAGTATTTAAAAAAAGAAATATTTTCAGTAAAGCTAACTCAATAAAATATTGATTTACTTATAACTTACCAACTAATTCAGCAACCTGCAGAAAAGACAAAAAAATATTACTAAAAACATCTATGATTTATGATACTCTAATACTTTTGACACTTGAATTTCGATTTTTTTTAATGTCAATATGACATATGCTACTTTGTGTGTCATCCATTACATAATACAATTTTCCTAAACTGTTCTTTTGAAAGAGAAAAACAACGAGATTGTGGCATCAGAGAATAAGGACAAAAGTCAAACATTGAGAGTGAGTTTTCGGGTAAACACAAGGTGAGAACAAGGATAGAATGACAATATGCACACACTATACATAGATATATATGTATAACATTATTGACAGTAAATCTCATCCTTGAAGTATATAGTGACACGTGCTATGCATCACAAATCTTTGTTTGATTTTCTCTCTCTCTTACTACACTCACAAGTTGTCAGTTACAACACACTTGTGATATAGTAAAAGAGGCCGTCGACCAACGAAATATGATCAAATTTGTCTTAATATCATCATCTTGTTCTTCTTACCCTTCTTTCTGTTTCCCACGGTTTAGTAATGGCAGCAATATCACAACAAGTCATTAGCATTCCTCTCAACAAATCTCGCTGTTCATCTATAGCCCAATTGTAATTGTGTGTTCCAATCAAGTCTAAGAATCTTCCACGTTTTCTATTAAAAATATTTTAAAATAAAAATCATATACAAAAAAAATTATTTTCATCTTATTAAAGTTTAAGCATCACTCCTATATTTAAAATCATTTATACAAAGAAGATCAGATTGAAAACTTAATATCATTGAAATGGCAAAGGAGTATGATATAGTAAGAGTCGTCAAAGTGCAGAGGAGCAAATAAAAAAGCTCTCTTGAGAGAAAAGGCACATAATAAAATGAATGAAGAGCACGTACGTATAATATAAAAAAGTCTTTTAGAATAGAGCTCACTCAAGTAAATATAATTTACTCAAGAATGTTGCTCTCTCTCTCTCTCTCTTTCAACAGAATTTACAACAGAATTGAAATCCAAAAGGCTCAATTCAAATTATTACAGACCAACAACTAGAGAGCCTTTTTATGTATGCTACAAAAAAACTACTGCAAAATGCTACTCATCACTACACACGTCTCAACAATGCCACTATACATATATGTATATGATAGTCTCAAACATTATAAAATTTTCATCATTTCTTTATTGAGAAGAAAGTTACGACATATAGAGTTAAAATACATTTACTTACTTAAAATAGACAGCCAGATCTGTTGCAAGAATAGCATCTTCAAGGACTTTAATCACTCTGGAATATTCGTCGGAAGATAAATGAGACAGAATCTGATTACCCTATAGGAAATATAATAATAATAGATTATAAAAGCATATCATTAACAAGAAGTAGGTGAATGTCTTTTAATAATTACCTGACTATTCAGAATCATTAAACACTGGTCGAAATGGTGTCTTTCCATTGTAGATGTAGAATATAGTTGCGCTAAAGCTGAAGAAGCTCTGTTTAAATACACATGAACAAAAAAAGTTGAAAATCATGATATGCTCTCTGAAGCATATTATTTATGGTTAGTCTTTCTTCCTCTGCTCTCATTTTACCCAAAAAAAACTTTCTTCTCTCAAGTCTGAAGTAACCACTGAAGTAGTTAGTTAGAAAAGAGGAAGTGAAAGTACAGTACTATATAAATGAAATACGAGGAAAGAACAAGGACAATAGGAGACCGTCTGCCAATTTCCCACATATTCTCTTCAACTCTAAAGCTAATCTAATTGGATTACTCTCCTCATCTTCTCATATAGAGTTTGAAAGAGAAGATCAAGAAATGATAGAGCAGAACAGAGAAAGAAAGAGAGAAAGTTGTCTATACGTCTGTCTTGTTAGTACTATTCACATCTCAAATTACATACATACATAGTAGATAGCACTTACTTGATTTGAAAGCTGTTGTTGGTACCTCGATGATCTAAATCACTAAATATGAGATAAACATCAATTTTTTTTTCTTTGCAAAACTTGTATATAATAATAAACAACTATATAAAAACTTACTGGCATAAACAAGCAATGAGTAATCCTATAATAATCGAAAAAGGATATATTGTTAGAGTTAAGGTTACAAAAGTGTCATTTATAAGTCTTTCTTTATTACCTAAGCACTCCATATCTCCCATTACTTTCCACCATTTTGTTGCCTACAATCAATTTTTTTTATTATCTAATGTGTCAAAAATAAAACTTTTGTAGAGGTTTAGATACTCACCGTTAAAATAGCAAACATCATTTGTGCTACGTTGAAAGCCTATTATTGGAACAGAGAAAGAGTTTTCACATTTTATTCAAAATATTACATTCAAATCAAAGAAATATTTAAAAACAAGTATTTTATACTTACGTGTCTCCAATTATGATAGATTACTTTTCTATAATTTTTCTTTACAGAGAGCAGCCAACGACATAAAACTCCATAGTCTATATGAAATCTTTTAACCAGATCCAAGTCAAGAAACATTCTCAAACAAGCTTTGTAAGTGTCTTCATCTGACATGTGATCATCATCAAAATCAAAACAATGAAGTCGAAAATGTTGAGCGGAAGGGATAATAGCATTCTGTATTTGAGTTTATACATAACATACATACATGAGTAAGATAAATTGAAAAACTTTTACACCTGAGTACTAAATAAAGTTTCAAATTGAGATCTTGTTACCTGAAGACTATAAGCTTCCTCTTCAGAAGCAATACAATGATAGCTGAGTACTTCTAATGTTACTCTTTGTTTGGCCATAGCCGTCACAGCTTTCTCATACCTATTCAAAAAAAACAACAAAGATATATGATACAACTTTTTTAATGCACATATTATGTATGTAGGATATAGCGTGAGTAATGTGATTGAAAACTTTTTGAAAACACTAGTTACAACACAAAAGTACAAAAAAAGAAAAAAACTTTTGTAATAAAAATGAACAAACAACATGTAAGTTGCAAGTGAGTGAGTGAGTGCATATACTAGTACCAACAAATTCAAAACTAAAATACTTTTTCACTATATTAACTAATTAGTTTACTTGACTGACATATATCTGACAAATTGCATATTCTAAACTAAACTAAATAAATGGTTTTATTTTTTTTCTTACAAGATACAATTGTGAATTCCCATTCCACAAAATATAGCGAATGCTTCCAAAAAATTCTCATCACAGGTTGAAAAGGGTTGAGGATCTAATTTGTTGATTAACTGAATCACACCAATAATTTGGCCATCAGTATTTTTGATTGGCATACAGAGAACATTTTGATGTCGAAAGTCTGAGTTGACATCTACTACTGGATCAAATCTTGGGTCCTCATAAACATCAGGTATATTGGCTATCTGAAAAATCAAATGAAACAAGCCGTCAATTAATTTTGTTCTTTTCTAACACTACTTATGTAAACATACGATAATCAATATTAATAATAATCACCTCTCCAGTAGTAGCAACATAACCAGTAATTCCAACATTTATAGGAAAACGACCCTCAAATGGAGAACTACGTGATTCAGAATCATCATCTGCTAAGTCTTTTGCATCCAAATCAAAAACTCTGCTAAACGTTCCTTTTGAAGCTTCATCAACTAAAAGTACCTTCAAAGTTGAGACAGAAAAAAGAAAACAAAGTAATAATTGATTCTTCTTGTAGTAAAAGTCTAGTCTATTATTTGACCTCGACAAAGACATTCAAGGCATAATATGTATTATGACATCCATGCATAATGTAATATATGTATCTTGTGTTGTTCAGTTTAATCAACTAAATTACTTTTTTTTATATCAAGAAATGAGCATCCTTACCTGCGCCCTTTGACAAGTCATTAATGATATTGTATGCGTTAAAATTCTATAGACCATATGCTCGATTGTACTCTGCTCTTCAAAAATCATTCGTGCGAGATCCAAGAGTACCTATAGTAGTATATAGAAAGAAAAGACAAAAATACATTATTTTTTAAGCAGCTTGAAAGAGTCAATACACAAAACATCATCAATCATTACAGTTTCTCAGTACACCACACATACAAATACATACAAGGCAAGGACATTAGCCTTTTCAGAATTTGGTTTTAGGTGATGGATTATGTTGGAAAGAAGAAAATGTCACTCCATTTCAAATTAATTGGCATGAGTGTATACTACTTGTAAGAGTTATATATTTAGCTCACATGAAAATGTGTACTTATTCTTGGACTAACAAGGAAATGTTTAGAGAGATAAAATAAGTGTGTTGACTATAAAGAAGCTTAAAATAAGTAGAGAGTAGGTAGTAGTAATAGAGTAAAGGAAGGAAGGAAGAAGAGAAACTCTACCAAGGGACAATAAGCCATTTCTTTTAAGCCTTATTGCTCTTACCTGATTCCTTTTAACTTCAAGTCTACTTTGTTGATAGAGCTGTGTACATTTACAACAAAAAAAATCTGCATTGAAGAAAATCCTTTTCTCTTTTTAGTCTTTATTTCTTTCTTACCTGAGCATTTCCAATTCCTATCCCACAGAATTGTAAGTAGTTTGAAAATACTTGTTCGTCACGCTTAGTGAAAGCTGGTCCATCACGTTTGTTAATAACCTGCCATAGAGAAAATAAAAAGAAGAGTATGTAGTGAGAGCTTTATAATTAATCCCTAGATAGAGAGATACATATACATGCTACAACAGTTCTACTTCATTTCAAAAGCTTCTTGTTTGTGTCTTGTTGAGTTTAGGAGAAAATGAGAGAGAGAGAAAATACTTTAAAAAGACTTTCTCTCTCTCTCTTCTTTTTCTCCTCATGAATGTAAATGTGAAAACTAAAAACTTACTTGTGCAACACCTAGAACTTCTCCTCTTTTGTCCATTATAGCCATGCAGAGTAAACTTCTTGTCCTATATCCTGTCTTAGCATCAATTTCTTGATTAAATCTGACATCCTATGTAAAAGCATATAAAATAATCACACCATATACAATATGAGCTCATATATTTCTTAATTCATACAGTATTAATGTAAAAAGTTACTACTAAAATATTTAAAAAAGACTTCATTTTTTTTCTTACCTGATATGCATCTGCAATATTTAGAGCTTGCCCAGTTTCTGCCACATAGCCAATAATACCAGATCCCCTTTAAAAAGGAAAAATTTTCATAAAAAGATATTAAGGAAATATAGAAATTTAGTAAAAATCATACCATGGAATACGAATCTCTTCTTTTTTCTCCATATCTGCTAATGTACTTTGACTACAAACATCAAATAGACTGCTCACCAAGTATCTCGCATTAGACCCTTTCTTTCCCTATTTAAGAAAAAGAAGACAAAATAAATATATGTATATAAATTCTTTTGGAGTAGTTCATGTAAAAGATACATTATCATTATAGAAAGTATCTATCATCAATTCTTGGTTTAGTCCATAAAACAAAGTGTATATCTAGTTAAAGTTATAAAGAAATAACAACCGCAACAGAGTAATCTGGTAATCTTGAACTAAGCCAAGAAAATAGACAAATTGCTAACAAGGGAAATTGAAATAGTGAACAAGATATGTCCATGAAGACCAATGATACATGAATGATTTCTCAAAGAAATGAATACAACAACAATAGAAGAAACTACTACATCTAAAATATTATATGATCACCAAGAGATTTGAAAAAGAAACACATATATAAGAAACTTACTTGAACATGAAACAATGAAGCTCGATCTGCTGATGTTATGATACTCACATGCTGAAGAATCTTGTGAGCTAAAGTTCTGGTATCCAACTCATCACAAATATCCTTGGCTAGCTCAAATAGTAACTCTCTTTCATCCAATGACTATAAAGAAAAGAAAAGAAAAGAAAGAGAAAGCAAAACAATGAAAAAACGTGTGAATAAAGCAAAAACATCTCATTATTCTTCTTTATCATGTGTCTTTTCTCTCATACCTGTAATTCTTCTCGGGACCTTCGATATGTTAAACCATACTTGTCTAATACAGTACTCAATGGACTAACAGATAGAAATGTTGGACAACCATCTACAGTTGTTATCATAGGCTTGACTAATCCACCCCGTTCAAACTCTTGAGCTGATATTTTTCTTACTGGTGTTGTAGCTCCAGATCCACCACAGCTTTTACTGGAATTTCCCTATGGATCAATTAAATGTCAAAAAATGCATAACCTATGTACTAATAATAATAATATCTCATGAATATGTAAAGAGTGTACAGTGTACACAGTAACATAAGTTTTTACTACTTACTCTTTTACTATATACTAAAAGAAAATTACGCATGCAACTATCAACTTTGTCTTACTTCAAAGATAACCCAAAAAGCTCACTCAAGACAATAACAAAATCACTAGTATTGTATTATTGATATTTATAATACAATTGCTTCAACTACATTTTACTATATACCATGATTTCTGTATTTTCTAACTCCTATATAGAAAATCAATTTCAGACATATATATGTACGTACATATTACATCCACGAAACGAAAGTTCAACTCTGTCGCAATAATAATAATGAGACGAAGGAGAAAACGGAAAAAGGAACTTTTCTCAAAATATAAAATTTCTGGTTAGCTCAGCTTTAATAATATGGCAACTCTCTTTCTATCTCTTATACTAACTCTCTTAATTGCTTTTCATCTTTAAACGTATAGGAGGATATATATATATATAATACTACTTACTTGATGCACTCATGCATATACTAATAATATAGAACTATGTATATACTAAAATCAGACAAGTGAAAGGAGATGATATAAAATATAATAATAGTAGTAGTAAGTAGAAGGAACGTGCAGAATGTGATTATGCCTACTTGTAGAAGTGACTGATCTCCTGAACTTTGAATAGGAAGAAGAAGTGCACCGGCGGTGAGAGATGATCTAATATTTGTTGAAGAAGAAGAAGTGATAGTACTAGAAGTTGTTGTACTTACTCCAGGTATTGTTGTGTTGACACATGATGATGGCAAACCACCTCCTCCACCACCAACACCGGCACTGCTAGTGACAATAGGTGGTTGACTAATGGAATGAGATAGTAGCCATAAGTCTATCAAGGCTCGAGGAGCTTTTCTATATTAGACATATAATTCAAAAGAAAAGAGAGTAAGTAAAGTGAAAGAGAGCTCAAGTTCCGGTTCGTTATTTCTACATCACAAAGTTTAGTGATGTGGAACAACAAAGATAATTTTATAAAAAGAAATTAAGTCAAGTAAATAAATCACTCTTCTACCTGAGAAAGTAGTCATGAGTAAATTGTTGATGTTCATCTAATCCATTAGAAAGTAGATATTACAATTAAGTTTGAGTTTCTAGAGTTATTTATTTCACTAACCTAGCCAAGCTTCAATTTGTGAACTAGTACTATCAACTGTGTTGTTGTCACCATCGTCTTCCATTTCCATTTCCCCTACAGACACAACAGGCACACCTGCAAAAAAGAAATCCATGTATACACAGAAAAGTAAATAGTCAATAAATATACATATAAAACATTTATTTACAAGGAAAGCATCTCTCTCTACTATTACTACTGTATTTATATATACTTTATCTACGTCTCATTTTATATGCAGATGATGTGTGTAGTATTGTAAACTTGTGGAAATTATTGAACAAACAAATTTTCACAAGACTCAAGGCAAGTGTACTTTCGAAGTGCATAGCATTTTGTGCTTTGTATGTATGAAAATGTTTGACTCTCCTACAAGGTCAGTAACAACAATGAAACGACAACGAGTAGTATGTAGTAGGTACCCTTCAAAAGAAAATCAAAACACAAATAGCGACAAATCAAGTACACACAACCAATATATAAAAACTTTCTACTATAAGAAAAAGGTAGCATATATGTACAAGAAAACTTTCAAAGTCGAGTCACCTTATTTCATTGTGTATAAGAAGCTACAAACATTCATTACAACAATAAGTGTGTGTGTGTGTGTATATATGAACACGTACTATACAGACATTTTGTCATTGACAAGTGTGAATACGAAATAGTTTATGAGGAAAATACTTCTTCAAAGTATATAAATGTGCGGAGAATAGAGACAAATTGCTTTCACTCAACAAGGCTTCATTCAAAAACTTCTTTTCTCCAACATGCTTACTCTCTTGGTCTTTCTCTTAGTAGAAATGAAGGCAAAACCGCAAAGAGAACGTGAAACACTTCACCACTCACAATATATATATATATATATATATATATTTCTCTGCTATTACTTTCACGTTCCAAGGGTTTTCTACGTGAAAGAGCGGAAAGCTACTATACGTAAATAATAGAAAGTACAGAGCGATGATACATACACACATGTATAACATTTATTACAACAGCTATCTAAAAGAGGCAAGTGTTTATGTCCAAAGAGAGAAAGTGTATGTACAAAGAGATAAGATAGGTAAGAGAGAAAATTACTATTTACCAACACGTTGTGTTTCACCTCGACGGCGGGTTGATGATGTTGATGATGACAAGTTGTTGGAGTATGACAACAACAACTGTGACAAACTCTTGGTGAAAGCAAATGAGTGTACACACACAAGCAAGGAAAGAGAAAATGTTATGTAATGGAATGAAGTATTATAGTGTGAGTAGACGAGACGACAAAGATGTAGTTCAGTTCAGTGCTGACACTCAACTAAAGTAAAAGCTTAGAAAGTCTGGAGAAAAGGACGATCAGAGTAGAGAAAGCATGTAGCATGCTCAATTCTTCTACTAGTGTGTAATAACTGTGTAAAGAGAAAGGTAAGGGTTGTATGTGTCTCTCTCTGACTAATAGTAAATTGTGTAGTAGTAGGTAAATGCATACACACACATATAGGATTTTATACTACATGGTAGTCGAGTTTGTGTACACAAGACAATACAAGTGGAAAGCATCATCTACTATACAGACACAGAGCCAGAGCAATATTGAAGAAGTAAAACTCAAACTGAAGAGAATAAGTATTACATCACACATATTATATATATATATATATATTCTGTGTTGAATTGTTCTACAAGATATATAAGCTAGATATATAGAGAGAAGGTAGTACATAGCAGATGTCCTGCCATGCCACAATTTTTTTGTTTTCTTACAAAACATCAAACGCAGTCAAAATTCTTTGCCATAAAAGCTTTTTTTATCATCCACCGTCTGCAAGACGGTATCATGTTTTGTATTATGTAAAATGTAATGTATCACCATTTTATATTTTGACAGACGATAACAGAGAAATAAAGTATATACATATGTATTTATGTAGCGTAATATTGAAATTGAAACTGTTACATGTGGTGAAAGTAATAGAAAATGTAACATTGCTATTACAGTATAAATGCATTTGGGGAAAGAATCAATAATATATTATGTAGACTTCAACATATACATAGAATGAATTCATAATAAATATGTAGAGAGAACTGTCTGTCAATCATTATGCAAAAATGAAACGATCGTTTCACTGACGAGAGCTATTCTTATTAGAGTCACTCACTTTTGCAACATTGAATATGTTGTGACGGCTACTTTCTTTCTATCGTCATTTATATGTATATAAATGCTGCATGCTATCCAGAAATTGTGAAAAAAGGTCAAATCAAGTCCAACTAATAGTAATGAGATGCCTAGAGTCATAATTCATAATGTCAAGAGTTCAAAGTCATAGAGGCCGCAGACAACTTGCATATATTAAGTTTCAAAAATAATACATGATTATGCAATTTGACCTTAGTAAACAAAACTGTTTACCAAGTTTCAGTTCAATCAACAGCATCAAAAAAACATATATGAACAACTTTTATGCCTAGTAAGTACTACATAATATATATATATAAAGGCAGATTGGAAGCCAAAAGCTGAAAAAAAACTTGTTTTGAAAGTTTGACAACTTTAATCAAAGCTAAATCGGAAAAGAAAAAAATTCAAGAAGTACATACACATACACCACAGGAGATCAACCAACTGTAAACTTTTTGGAAGAAAGAAAGAAAAAAGAACTTTGTATCTTTCACTAGTAAGCACACCTGCTTTCAACTTTCTCATTGCATTACTTACACTAGCATATATACGATATCAAGTGAAACGGTTCACATCAATATTTTCTCTTCGCTTTCTCTTTCAGACTTTTACTTCTTTTGACATGATTTTAAAAAAGTCAAGAGTTAGCCTGAATATTTTCACCTTTCTTTCTCGCCTACCTACTTTTGTTCTCAAAGTGTGAACTAAATTGACTTGTAAGCTGCTCTTTGAGTAGTGCAATAACTTATGTGATACTACCCACAATGCTTTACATTACATACATCGTCCATCAAAAGCACCTTGTCTAAAGTTTGTAGCACTCAACTGGAAAGAATATTATATTCTTTATCTTCTTTTCTTGTGTAGCCTTTTAAGTATGGTACATACTATATACCTTTTTCTACTTTTCTCTTTGGTTCCTTTGCTACTACTTACTACTAGTTGAAACTATGCTGCTGAAACCAATCCATTCCGTTTCCATCTTTAGGGGCTTTCTCTTTTTTCACTATCAATCTATCTACCTTTCTGTACAAATTGGATCTTTTCCTTTTCTTTTTTGTTCGTCCTCTTTCATATATTATTTGCCTCACTTTTTTCTTAGTATGTACATACGTCGGTTTTTTCTTTTCTCTGTACTTTTGGAATTTCCTTTTTTTTCTTCACTACATGTCACCAAGCATATCTCTTTTTCTTTTTGCTCCTGCATTACTAAGTAAGTATTGTACGATTGAATACTAGAGAGTCATTTTCTACTAAGGTTTCATTTATCCTTGACTACTCTCTCTTTCTCTCAGACAAAATGCTGTAGGTTCTCTCTCTAATCTGTTCGTTTTTTTTCTTACCTTTTATTCTTCCAGTTTCTTCCATACAGTACTCTCCTCTCATTGTGCTCTCTCTCTATGTGAAGATTACTACCTTCTTATTACTGGTGGTTTCTAGGATAAAGAATAAGTCTCTTGCTCACATTCGTCACTGGTCGTATGTAGTATACAAGTATAGTATTATGCTCTAGTGAACACACACATAATAATATATAATATGAAAAAAGGCTGAGGTCTTTTGTGTTACAAAATACTAAACTAAGCACCATCACACAGAAAAAAAGGCTAAAAAAGAAAGAAACACAGAGCTGTCAAGTATTTGTCTACTTCACTTGTATATAACTATATACACACACACATTTCGTTAAGAGTCCGAAATGGATAGAAGAAGAAAAAATGTACAGAATGAGCCTGATGGGACTAATATATATGTCATGCCATATAGTTGACATTGATATTAAAAAAAACTTACTCCTTCCTCGTTTTTCTTTCTTATACGACTTTGTTTTTAGCACTGATACTTATTATGAAGAAATAAAATCTCATATAAGAAAGAGAGAGAGAGAATCATCGGGTCATGGAGTTTTAATATTACACGGTACATTAGCTATGCACTATATTCCTATTTTTTAACTACACCACTAGAGAATATTTCTTTTGCACTCAGAATTATGACAGATTTATTAGTTGTAGAGTATACACTGCTTAGTACTAGTTCTATCTAGAGTGTAAATTTATAGGGGATTTTATATTCTATAAGACTGAGACGTTTTCTTTTGTAAGTAGTTTTTTGTAACTTGTCTATATGTATATAAAAATGTAGGTGTAACGTGTAAGTATTAATATATAACCTACCTTCTCATTGTTTATTGGTAAAGAAGACGAAGGGCGATGTTGATGTTCTTGTTGAGAATGTGATGATAGTTCATGTAGTAAAAGTGGCGATGGTTTTGATGTTATAATGTTGTGTAAGTACATGTCTTTTTTTCTCCTGTAAAGCCAAAAAGGCGAAAAGAGATATTGGTAGTTTATATGTAATGTTGTTGAGAAACGCTTACCACATGGCTTTCTAAAGTACATGATGTGACCCTATTGTGTGTGATAAAATATTTTTAAAACAAATATATTTCACTGAAGACTGAGCAAGAGAGCATGATGTTTTTTAAAAGCTTGTTACTGCTGCATAGAAAGCAAAATACTACTCCACGACATAATATATCAACCACTCGACTCGCTCTATTGAATCTACAATTCACCATATATTATTATTACTACATAGAATTCCATATGGCAAAAAGACTAAAAAGATTATTATTTTTGGATAGAGCAAAGTATTAAAAAGAGATGAGTCAAATATCCACATTTCCACACGTACTGCTTACTTGCGTAATATATATTGGCATATGTTTAAAAATATATAAAAAAATTCAAATGCTACGTAGTTTGTACGACGATAATTATATAAAATAAAATGAATTTGAATTTCCTGTAGCTGTTAACACTTTATGTACTATTTTTAAATGCAAGCTTGTAAATCGTAAATCTAATTTCATGTTCTACATTTTATTATGATTATTACATGTTCTGTAAAGTGAAGACCAACTGTTGATGCTGTGAAAAAAAAATCACAGATTAAATTACTTTTTTTTCTCTCCTTCTCTAACGGATGACATTTCTACATTTTACACTAAATATATTACATTCCATTTCTGTTCGTCATCATCTTATCATCTAGATCTAAAATACCATTTCATCAACATCATGAGCAATACAACATTCCAAAGACGCCATGCGAAAAACATCAAAGTGAAAAGACGACACATTTCTTATATAGTCAGCCTTGATGATTTTTCTCCTAAGTGCATAACCCCATATAGTTGTATTAGATTTGTGAAATGTCGCATACAAATTTCCGTCTGAGTAATTTTTCTGAATATGTCACGGAATTAGGAAAAGAGACAGAAAATTAAAAGTTAGATGCTAAAATATATAAGGCAGTAGCATGTCTGAATAATTCTACAAATTGCTTTTGCACGAAAAGACAGATTATAGCAATTTATTATATATAGTGTCATATCATGGTATTGCAAAATAAAAAAAAATGACAATTTACACCGCATGCAGTGATTAATAATGTACATTGGATACCAAAAAAGCCTGAAACAAATCCATTTTAGATTAATTCATTCCAATTAACTTTTTTCACCCATTAGAGAGCTATATATACCTATTCTATAATACTTTCTTCCATTTCCTTCCGTGCAAAATTCTATTAGCTATATTACTTCAACCGTGTAATGCACTATGTAGTTTCTTTTTTCTTTCTCTCTCTTTTAGTCATTTGTTTCAGTTAATAAAAAAATACAACTAAACTATATATACTATAGTAGATTTACTCTCTCTCTCTCTTTCTGTCTCGTTATAATATGCCATAGTATTTCAGACCAAAATGAAAATTGGAGAAAGTAATTGCTTTTATTACATTGGGTAGAATGATAGATATACTACTTACATACTAAAGTATAAAACAAGAGGAGAGGAGAACAAGGACAAGAGAAAGGGATCAGTCACAAACTCACAAAACGGAACGAGAAAATGATGAGCCAAGACCAAGATCCATGTTACATTATTAAGAAGGTACTATACTAACTTACAGTCCATAAAGTATTATCTTTTTGTCTATTGCCTTTAGGTGATATCATCATACTATTAACCTTTTGCACACTCCAAGCTATATAGAGAATATTTCATAAAAGGTCAATTGAGTTTAGTGTTACATAAGCTAATGCATTTTCAATCTATTCTGTCTCTCTTTTTGTATTAACAATCAATGACGTTTGGATTTGAAGACAAAAAAGTCCTTCTCATGTCTTTCTTATGAACAAGGAATTGTAAAAAGACTTAGCATTATCACACTATTACATTACATTACTGTACTAACATGACATTGCCTTTAGTTAAGCCTTTAGGATTCAAACTACTTTACTCACTTCAAACTTGAACGGATCATCTTTCAGTTGAGTTTTCAAGGAGGAGAAAGTTGAACAGAGAAAACCTTCACTCACTGACTCACTCAGGAGATACTTGACTATAATAGTAGATTCTAGAAACTCTTCTAGATTGCCTTTTCGAGAGTGAGTGGTGTATGTATATTCAATGTACATATATTACATTGGTATATACAGACCAAACATCACAGCTAAGAATTTCAGTATTAAGTCTCAAGAGAGAGAGAGAGAGTAAAACTTCAAAGGACACATGCAGTGGAGTTGGAATCTCAATACATAATAATATGGAACACAGTATTAAAGTAGACGGAGACAGCCTCCGGTTACCTAAAGAGGAATTCATTACACTTTCTCCACATCATCAACTACTTATCCACATATATATACTCTTATGGGAGTTAGTATATAGTGAGTTGAGTAAGAGTCAGAGGCAAAGATGAAAAGAGGAAAAGCAAAGGTGTACTCTAATGGGCTCATGATGATGATACATGCTCTGTGGTGTAGTGAAAGTCGATCTGAATAAGCCTTAGAAAGAGAGAGAGAGAATGGCCTGTATTACTGATTCCACTATATGATATATATAATACGTAACTAGATACGGCGCCTAAATGACGAGTAATATATGATCTTCTCAGTACTAAACTGTAACTATACATAAGTATAATGAGTGTGAATGTCCTTTTCGTGTTAAGTATTCCATGAAAGCAAAATGACAATGATGACCACAAAACACTCATCATTTCATATCATATCATATAATATATATACGGTTATTAAACAAAAACATAATAGTACAACACACTTGGTTTTGATATTATCAAAAGCTTTCAAGTATTTAGCGTTGTATACAACAAAACAACACAAAAGCATCATTCACAATCTTCTCAACATTACTACCACACTAACTACTTGAATATAATCGTTACAGCTCACGCTCTTTATGGAGTACCACTACTACTTTTGCTCCCTGTTGTTCTATATAAGCCTTATTAAAGCACATAATAACATTATTACACAATCATCAAATATCAGTGCTTGACAATAACACTCGTTTTGTCATATTACTACTACAACTACAACTCCTACTTACTACATATACATTTACTTTGTTATATTATGAAGCATCATTTCATTGCACAAAAAGGTAAAAGAAAAAAACACTAAACATAAAAGAATGACGTAAATAAATTGTGGTTATCTGTACATTGCACTATATTATATCTCTTTTTGTGTATAACATGAAACAAGTCGCCTCTAGTCTGTCTCTTTCTCTCTATTCCTCTGTAAAGAGTTTATGCGTAATAATATAAAAAGCAATGCAATAAAAGCATGAGGGAAAGCAACAGGTGTGCAAACTCTAAGTAAGTAAAATATAATACTGCTGTAGTAAGTAGAACTGTTTTCTTTCTATGTATGTGTGTATGACTACCCAGAGAAAGATTTTCATCACACAATACATATATACTAAACGCTAATACTAACAAAATATCAAATCGATAAAAGCTCCTAAAGTGAAAGTTTAAAGCGTACTAAAGAAGAATGAAATGACAACATCATCTTACGTGCTATACGTCTTCGATTTCCCCATGACACGCCGTAACTGAATCTATCAAATAGCAAAATAGTTTTATTAGAGCTCATTATATTTAAAAATTTATAGTTATTATTTACCCAGAATTATTGGCCATGATGCCTCATTCTGAACCTATAGTCAGAATTGATTCATGGATGATGCTAAATGATACAAAACAAAAATTAAAACACATATATAAGTATCATTGATAATGGTATAAATTTATTATATAAATATTGTATATAAGTGGAGAGTTTGAGCAGAAAAGAAAGAGATATACTGACAGTTTTTGATTTATTGCCCTGCCTATCAAAAAGTGTGTGGAGGAGAGCATCATATAAATAGAAAAATAAAATATAGCGAGAGAGATTCTTTCTATATACATTATTATACTTAACTCTAGCTAGCTAGCTACACTAATCTAAAAAATCAATTTACACTTTCAATTTATTCTTACTACAAAATTCTGCTCCACTATTTCCTCATTTAAATTGATGCATAACTTTAAACCTACAACTATAAAGTTTTATGGATGATGTACATTTTACAATTCTACTACTACCTATATTATAGTGTTGTAGGACAAGAACTTTGATGTGGCTTTATTCAATTAATCTTTGAATTACTGTACTCTCTCACTAGTTTCAAAACTAAAAGGCAAGTTTAGTTATGATAGAAGCAGCAAAGAGAGAATGAAACAAAATTGACTTACCTGTACAGAGAGAAAGAGGAAATGCCTTTAATGTTCTTATATAGACTGGGAAACTGGAAAGGTATTTCCTAATTCTAAACTCCACTCGACGAGCTTTTTGCACTTTTCCTAACTGTATGTGTGTTGTAGGTAGTTATATTTATACTAAAAGTTAGTTGAAAAGAGATAGATATATATAAGTAGAGGATGTTTTCTGCTCTCTTGCTTTTTCCAAGTTTTCAGAGTTTACTGTGAACTAAAAACTATAAAGGAATATACATATACACCTAGAAGAGATCACATAAATTACTCACTGAGTCGTAAATGTAATGAAATGAAATGTGTAGTGTACAACACACACTATACAGAGATATACAGAAGAAGAGTCACATCAATATAGATAATTGTGGAATAGGTCGATTCAAGAGTTCTTGTTTGCTTTTTCTCTCTTCTGTTAAAGCTTGACTTGGTTGGTTTTAGGATTTTGCTTAGCTCTTCTTTCTAGCTTTTATCTCTTGTTCACATGAATCCGTCATTGGAGGTTTGCATATTATTAATCTACAATACAAAGTCTAACATAAAAAGTTTTTCCAAAAGCAAAATGTAATTAATTTCTGAGCCTAAATTTCAGTAGTACACAAGATTATATATAAATATTTGCTTTCACTTTGTTGGTTCACTTGTCCTCTTCGAGCAAGATTTAATATATGACTTGCATGTTATGTAACAATGTTGTTGACAAAAGTTGGCACTGCTTTAATATTGAGACAAGAAGACTGTGTAACTATCGTGCGAGGTTTACTCATAAATAATAAGTATGAGCTAATGAATGATTACGTAAAAGATAAAAAATAGATTACTGACACGTTATATTACTGATTTGATTAAATAAGTTGGTCTTGACTTTTGACTCTCTCTCATTTACAAGTATACTCGTAATTTATTCTATCACAATACAAACGAGAAACTAATCTCTTTTGAACTTCTCCACAAATTAAACTGCATGTTGTCAATTATATTATGGCTGTTGCACGTGCTAATTAGAGGTGGAATATTCTTTTCTCTCATGTGACAAAGTACATCAGCTGTTTAGAGAACAACAAGTTTCACTGATGATGATGTGATAAATGTCAATAAAATATACGTGCATACAAAAAATGACGTATGTACATAAAATGCTTTTATTATGTATCTCGATCAAGTGTTGCAGATTGAAGTACAATGTAAACTATAAAACTCTTGACTACTTATTCATCAATTGCATTTTTGATCACTCACTGAACTGGTTGTGTTTAAATACAAATGTTTAAACTTTTGTAAGTGACTCACTCACTATGTAAATGTAACGGCAACTTTTGAAGGAATATTTTTAAAGGAAACACTACAGTAATGTTATTGTCAACTTGATGTCTTTGATTAGATGAAACGTCATTAAAAATTAAAATTTTAAATTGTTGTTTACATTTACACACACGACTAGAATAAAAAAACTGATATGAGCCCAATTTTTGTGTTTACATTCTCACATGAACACGTGCATTGCTATAACCCGGTAAAAGGTTTTTTTATATATCATCATTGTATTTTGTAAACAAAAACGCAACGTTTTACTAACATGATTTGCAGTTTCGTATAAATAGTTTCCAGATTTTGTCATCATCATCGGAAGAATTTTAACAATACTTCTTCAAGATTTTATTGGGCTTTCACTATAGTGTTCAAGGTAACTGTGCGTGTGATCCTCTGACAGAACTTTTGTCACAGAACTTGTTGAATTTTTTAACAACTTATAAAAATGTAGTAGTATTCGCTAATATAATTTCTTTGTATTATTTTTTACAGGTATATCTCGATAGTAAGCAATAATCATGTCAACTACGAATCTCTCAGAAAGTGCACTTCAAGCTCGTATAAGAGATAAACTCAATGCTGAATCAGTAAAGTTATGGTTGGAACCATTTTATGACGAGAAATTGAAGAAAGTTAATGACTCAGAGTTAATTGTAAGTATTCAATAGTAAAAGAAATAAATACGTTTATAAAAAAGCACCTCTGCTAATAATGAATGATGATCTTATCTTTCTAGGCTTTGGGATCAAGATATTCAACAGAAGATCGTCTTATTGAATCAGAAGTTGTCGAGTGCCTTTTTATTTTACAAAGACATGCTATCGAGCGTTTAGCAGAAAGAGATTTATTTAAATCAACAGGGTTGGCAACATTAAGATTAAAATATTCTGGATTTAAATCAAATCAAATTCAAGTTGCATCTACTTCTACAGCTACTTCTTCCTCTTCATCAAAAGCTAATCCAAATATAACATCATTATCAGAAGAAAAACCTCGTTTACAAGTCAATTTGAATACTACAACAGGAAAAGAATTAAAAACCAAAATTGCTGCCATGATAAATGTACCAGAAAATGGATTTAAATTAATATGTATGGGACGTGTAATTAAAGAAGATCTTGTATTAGAAAATCAACATGTTAAAAATGGAAATCAAATAATGGTACTATTTGTGGTTGCAAATCATGAAGCTTATCAAGAATCTGAAGAACAATTTAGACAACTTGAAGAAATAAAAACATCAGCAGATTATTTAGCTGGTAAAGATAGAGATAGTAGTTACTTTTTACAAGTTGCTGATCAATCTGGAAAACCATTAGAACTACCAGAATCTGAAAAGAAATCATTAGCAGTAGCAATAGCTTTACATGAAAGAGGAAGAGCTTGTATGAAAAGAGAAGATTATTCAAAAGCTTTAATATTTTTATTAGAAGCTGATTCTATTTATAATCAATGTGCTAGTATGCTTTTAGATATGGTTGATAATTATGGATTGCTTAATTTGGATATAGCTTGGTGTTATTTAAATCTTCAAAGTATTTCTGAATTACCAGCAGTTGAAGCACGTCTAGCAAAATGTGAAAGATCTCTACACAAATCTTATGGTGAAAATATGGAACGTGTTATTACTCTAAAAGGATCAACAGGATGGGAAGCTGGTTTATTTGTTCGACTTCATCTTTTACAAGGTATAGCAGCATATCATATTGGTCAAGTTGAAAAATCAAGATTTTATATAAATAAAGCAGAAATAGAAATTAATCAATTAAAAGTTAGTGATGAACAACTTGCTGAATTAATTAATATGGGCTATTCTACTGATGAAGCAAGATTAGCATTACGTGCAACATATGGTGATGTAATTCAAGCTGTTGATTGGATAATTAGAAAACGTGAGGAAACATCTCAAATTAAAAAAGACGAAAAAGAATTAATTAGAAATCGTAAACTTCAGAAAAAATTTGGAAATTGCGTAAATGGTGATCCTGTAAATATTGCCTCATGGAAAACTTTAAAAGAAATGGGATTTTCATCTGTAGTTTCAAGTGAAGCTCTCAAACAAACAAATAATGATATACATGCAGCTTTACAACTTGTAAGTAATCCTAATTTTATGACTTCAGTATTTACTAAAATGGTCCAAGAAGCACAAACTTCTACTGGTACTACTACTTCAAATGAAAGTTCATCAAGTAATTCACAAGAACCAGAACCTTCTTCTCAAGATAGTACTACTACTAATTCATCACAACAGTCTGCTAATTTTCCAAATACTATAACAGAATCAATGATAAATCTTATTGAAAGTTCTTTTACAGATGAAGCATTGGATCAATTATCAACTCTTACAGCAGACGAAATACAAAAATCACAAAAAGCTTATGATGAATTAAGTAAAGATATTGGTGCAGAAGCTGAATATATTGATTTGACATTATCATCAGAAACTAGTTATCTTGAAAAATATAAAGCTTTATTGGATTAGTTAGTACATTTTGATTATTTAAATATGAATTAATTATAATAATAAATCGATTTTTTTGATTGACATATATAATAAATAAATTACAGATAAGCATAAACAATGAAAAAAACCTTTGTTCACTACTTTCACTTTATTGCTTTCTCCATTGCATTCTTTGATTTTGAATGCATTATACTGCGCCAGTTTTGGTACCAAATTTAAAACCGCAATTTCTATTGCTGTGTCATTGTCAGACAGGCAGAGCAGAGAGAGAGTTCAATTTTTGTTTCCCAAAAAAAGTTGGTGTTAATTTAATTAATTGTCCAAAATGACAGCTGAACCAATGTCAATTGATGATGAGTTGGACGAAGAAATGCAACGTTGGTCAACTGACGATATCATTAGTAGAGCAAGATTGTTGGATAATGAAATTCGCATCATGAAAAGTGAAGTGACTCGTGTTCAACATGAATTGGGTACTCAACGTGAAAAAATTAAAGAGAATGCTGAAAAAATCAAAGTTAACAAGACTCTACCATACTTAGTGTCTAATGTAATTGAGGTGAGTTGTTAAAAAAGTTAATTTCAAAGTATTTTTATGTCATTGATGATTGATAAATTCTTTGTGTATTTTTTTACTGTAGATCCTTGATGTTGATCCACAAGGTATTTATTATTATTAAAGGTTTTGTTAATACTGTACGACAAGGTTTAATAATTTTCTTTCTTCTTCTATTCACAAGATTTGGGTGAAGAAGACGGAGCAAATGTAGATCTTGATTCACAACGAAAAGGAAAGTGTGCTGTAATAAAAACTTCAACTAGACAAGTAATGAACAATAATAATATGTAATTAATGTAATACTATGAAATGATTTTAATATCTTCCTAATTTTTGTTGTTGTAGACATACTTTTTGCCTGTTATTGGTCTGGTTGATGTTGAAAATTTGAAACCTGGTGAATTAGTTGGTGTCAATAAAGATTCATATTTGATCTTGGAAACTTTACCACCAGAGTATGATGCTAGAGTTAAAGCAATGGAAGTAGATGATCGTCCAAGGTAAGCTAATTGACATACAATTAAGAGAAATTGGCTATAGAGGTAGAGTCAAAATTGTGCCAATAGAATATAGATTGGTGCAAGAACTCAATAGATTCAGAAAAAATCATGAATATTTAGATTTGATAGTATGCTGAATGCCTAGTTCCTTTATTTACATAACATAAAACTGCATCAAACAGTACATATTTACACGTTTAAAAGTCTAATAATACAATATATGTAATTTGTAATTTACAGTGAACAATATTCTGATATTGGTGGCTTAGATAAACAAATTCAAGAATTGATTGAAGCTGTGGTACTTCCTATGACACATAAAGAAAAGTTTGAAAATTTGGGTATCCATCCACCGAAAGGAGTTCTTTTATATGGCCCTCCAGGAACAGGAAAGACACTTTTGGCACGTGCATGTGCAGGTAATATATATCTATATAATAGACTAGTCTATTTTATAGAAATAATATTATCAACATTTTATTTAAATATATTTACAAACAATTTGCTATTTGTTACAGCTCAAACAAAATCTTGTTTCTTAAAACTTGCTGGACCACAACTTGTGCAAATGGTAGATCAGATTTTATAATAAAAACATCAATATAATTTCAATGTCTAATACTTTTTTCTGATTTGTCATATTCTGTAGTTCATCGGAGATGGAGCAAAATTAGTTCGAGATGCATTTGCACTTGTGAGTATTTATTATTTTACTTTTTATAAATATATCTAATCATTTTCACTGTCTGCATTCAACAGGCAAAAGAGAAAGCTCCTGCAATTATATTTATTGATGAGTTGGATGCTATTGGTGAGTACGAAGAAAAGAATATTTTTGTGAAGGAAACTGACAAGATATATTATTCATTATGTTTTTTTTATAATCTCAGGAACTAAACGATTTGACTCTGAAAGAGCTGGAGATCGTGAAGTTCAAAGAACAATGTTAGAGTTACTTAATCAATTGGATGGTTTTTCATCAAATGCAGATATCAAAGTAATTGCTGCTACCAATCGAGTAGATATTCTGGATCCAGCACTCTTACGTTCTGGTAGATTGGATAGAAAAATTGAATTTCCACATCCCAATGAAGAGGCAAGAGCTAGAATTATGCAAATTCATTCAAGAAAAATGAATGTATCTACTGAAGTCAACTTTGAAGAATTGTCTCGTTCAACTGATGACTTTAATGGAGCACAATGTAAAGCTGTATGTGTTGAAGCTGGTATGATTGCATTGAGAAGAAATGCTGCAGTTGTGACACATGAAGATTTCAGTGATGGTAATTTAATCTAATTAATAATTATATTAAGAATATACGAGTTTAATTATTTTCTTAATTTCATTTCAGCTATTCTAGAGGTTCAAGCAAAGAAGAAAGCTAATTTGTATTATTATGCCTAAAAAATCACAACATCACCAAAAAAACATATTCATTCATACTACTCCTACTCTATTAGTATTTCATCTACAAATTGTTTGTATATGAATTATTATTACTCATATTTTAAGTAAAAAATAATATTAAATATCAATTCATTTGTGTAAAGAAACTATAATAATATTAATAATCTGTAATAAATAAATTATTTCAGTAAAAATAAAAAATAATAATACCTAGAGAAATAAAATTCAATGCATTGAATTTCAATGAACTTTATTCTTTTTGGGCGTGAATGAGATACATAAATGCACAGCGCGAGTTTAAAAGTTTCATTTTGTTTCAATTCATTGCAATTACAAATTGGCCTCTCGTAAGTTGTCAAAATTTTGTTAACAATTCATAATTTTGATCTTTAATCGGCTACATAATGCATCAAATAAAACAAACTCCTACTAGTGGAGGAGGAGGAGGAGGAAGTAGTGAATCACTTTCTTCAGACTCTAAATCTACATTTTCAAAGGTTAGTTACTCTTTTGTATTTTTTTTACAAAACAAAATTTTCATTGTTTTGATTCTTCTTGATTATTGATAATTTTACAGGAATCACAAGGTAAAAGTTCCTCAAGTTCAACATCAAATGAGCCTTATGTTGGAAATCGTTATCAACAACCCCAAGTAAATTTTCCAGGAGGAGGAGGAGAGAGGCCAACAAATGTAAGGTTTTTTTATATTTTAGCAATTTTTCTTTTGAACTATAACAATGAATATCTATTTTATTATTATTAGGGCGAAGAAGTTCCTACAAGTGGTACTGAAAAATTACAAAAAATGTGTCGGGATGTAAGTGTCAAGATATATGTTTTTGATTCTATTTTACTCGTACTATAATGGTCTTTCATAAATCTTTACAGGTCACATATCTCTGTCCGTTTAGTGGTCCAATTAAGGGGAACTTATATTTGACAAATTACAAATTATTCTTTGCCAGTAAAGATAAAGCTACATGTTTTGATGTTCCACTTGGAGTGGTAAGTTTTATTTTTATAAGAATTTTTGTCAATCTGTAATAAAAATTATAAACTCTCTGCTATTTGAATTTCAGATCAATCGTGTTGAAAAAGTTGGTGGTGCATCAAGTCGTGGGCAAAATTCTTATGGCATTGAAATATTTTGTAAAGATGTAAGGAGCTTAAAGTTTGCTCATAATCCTGAAAATCATTCAAGACGTGAATTTTTTGAAGATTTACAACAATTAGCATTTCCTATTGCTAGAAAAGCATTACCATTTGCCTTTAGTTATGTTGAACATTTTCAAGAAGAAGGATGGGGTGTTTATGAACCAATATTAGAATTACGACGACTTGGAGTTCCAAATGAATCATGGAAAATAACAAGACTAAATGAAAAATATGAGATTTGTGATTCTTATCCTGCTGTATGGGTAAGTTATGAAAGTTATTTTTAATTTTTCAGTTAATAATAATTTATTCATTTGGCAGGCAATTCCAATGGCTGCATCAGATGAAGATTTTATTAGATGTGTGACTGCATTTCGTTCTAGAAATAGACTTCCTGTGCTCTCTTGGTTGCATCCTTATAGTCAAGCTAGGTAAATACTTTAAAAACTTAAAGAAGAAAATAAACATCTTACTAAATTCTCTTTTTTAGCATTACAAGATGCGCTCAGCCAATGGTTGGAGTAGCGTCAAAAAGAAGTCGAGATGATGAGAAATATCTTCAGATGATATTGGATGCAAACGCACAAGCACATAAATTATATGTCATGGACGCAAGACCAAAGTAATTAAGAATTTTTGTATAAAGACTTTCAAGTAATATGATGAATCATTAATTTATGTATTTCTTTTTTACTTGTCAGTGCTAATGCTGTCGCTAACAAAGCAAAAGGTGGTGGGTATGAAAGTGAAGATGTTTATCAAAATATTGAATTAGTCTTTCTTGATATTCATAACATACATGTAATGAGAGAATCACTTCGTAAATTAAAAGGTACATCATCACTAATAATTAATTAAATACTTGATATTTAAATATATACTTTGAATTTTTGCATGCTTTTAGAAGAGTGTTATCCAACTATTGATGACTCACGATGGCTTTCTGCTGTAGAATCAACACGTTGGTTAGAACATATCAAATGCATTGTGTCTGGAGCTGTAAGAATTGTGGACAAAGTTGAAAATAATAAGACCTCAGTATTAGTTCACTGTTCAGATGGTTGGGATAGAACATCCCAGCTCACAGCTTTAGCAATGTTATTACTAGATCCATTTTATAGAGAACTTAAAGGATTTGAAATCTTGATAGAAAAAGAATGGTTATCTTTTGGACACAAGTTTCAACAACGAATTGGACATGGAGATGATAGACATGGTGATGCTGATCGCTCTCCTGTTTTTCTACAATGGATAGATTGTGTTTATCAAGTCACTCTTCAATTTCCTTATGCATTTGAATTTAATGAATATTTTCTAATTACTATATTGGATCATTTATATTCATGCCTTTATGGAACTTTTCTTTTTAATACTGAACGTGAAAGAATGGCACATGACATTAAAAAGAGAACAGTTAGCCTATGGTCAATGATTAATTCAAACAAAGATTTATATTTAAATCCATTTTATACTCGTGAAACTGGTGAAAATCGTGTCTTATTTCCATCTCCAGCAATTCGTCATTTAAAGGTATGGAAAGGATATTATTGTAGATGGAATCCAAGAACAAGAAGTCAAGAGCCTGAATGGATGAAATATCAAAAGTTACAATCATTTAAATCTCAATTAGAGAAAAAGTTTGGTGAATTAAGAATTGAAGTTGAAACAAGAAATAATCATGTTGTACATCCACTTGAAGTCTAAAAAAATCTTTTTTTTATGTATATGCGTATTTTCTATTTGCATTTTGTATTTACAATAATATTCTTGCAATTTTGCTATATGCTACGCTACCATGTATAGTAAAATAATTATAATTAATCAATGTATAAATAAACTTTGACGTATATTTAATGTGTTTATTATTATGATCTAGAAACTTGTTGCTGTTGTACATTATTGATCATCATCAGAATTTATTGTTATTATTAACTAAAATTTCTCTACAAACTAAACTAATAGTTCTATTACAAAATTGTTTCTTTACACAAAATAGAAATTAAAATTGCAATACATATATTATAGAAGAGATTTATTATTATAGAAGAGAACTTTATATTTTTCCTAATATCTCTGATACCGACCTCTAAATCCTCTGCCGCTTCTAAAACCTCCACCACCTCTTCCTCTATTAATACCACCACCACCACTCATTGGACGACGACCTCTAATATTATTATTATCTTGTTGACCAAATCCAGATGATTTATTGGAGAATTTTCCACTTGGTGGTTGATATAACATTCTTTCTCTATCACCTCTTTGTATTTTGATTGGTGGTGGTATATGTCTTGTTGGTGATTGTTCTGATAGTCCTCTTTTTATAGGAGCTTTCTCTTTTATTATTGTTGGTCTCCAAGATAATCCTACTGTGGCTTTGTAACTTGGTGGATTATGATATAAATCACGAATGACAGTATTTATATGTGTTGTTGTTTTTAATGCTAAAATTTTGATTCTAGCTTCATCATTTTTCAATTCATCTCTTGATTTTCCACCAAGATCATCTTTTAATTTTTTGCAATAAGCAAAAGATAGACGAGCAAGATATTGAAATCTTTGACGTAAATCACGTAATTTTTCTATATCATCTGCAAGAAAACTTGGTACAAGAGATCCCAATTTGTGAAGAGAAAACATAAGACATTCAACATAACTAAAATCAAATTTAACAACATCATTATCATCTTCTACTACATCATCTGCTTCTGATGATGGTGGCAATGGTAATACATCAACCAAACTATTATAAACTTTTTCTAAACATTCCAAGGCAGTATCTTTATCAATTTTTGTATTAGTAATATAATGTGTACATTCAGCCAACATTCTTAATACATCAATTTGTATTCTATTTGCATTTTCATCAAATTTTTCTACAGCTTGACTCAAGTTTGGTAAAATTTTGTTACAATAATAAATTAGAAATGGAACAACACTAACATGTGATGAAACAAATTGTAATGCATATTTTGTACAAAGTAAAAGTTTATCAATATTACCTTGTTCAGAAAAATCAAAATCTTTATCTAATTCAATTAGATTTGCAATTATATCAACTATTATTTGTTGACCTCCAAATTTGATTAATTTTGTTTGTGAAAGTATTTCAATACATGTTTTAAATTCTTCACCACCAAATTTACCAATAATACGACGACTTTCTGATAATAAAGTTTTTTCAAATTCAGAATTAACTAATTCTGGACTAAGAGCTGGTAATTTAGCTTCAAGAAATTTTAATGCTCTTTCTCTTACAATATTTTCACCATTTTCAATTTGCCAAAATATTCCAATAAGTGCTGCTTGTGCATCAATATGAAATAAACTAACAAGAGCTGATTGCACACCTGATAATTCACTACTATCTGCTGTTTGCATTAATTGTGATAATATATCAGCAATTTTTGGGACAAAAGTATTAATTTTCTTGCAAACTGTTACCAAATCTGAAATGAATGAATAATAAAAATATATCAAACATTAAGTACACAACTCTTTATTTTACAAACTCAATAAAATTTATTGAATAAATTGTAAATAATAACGAAGTGTAGCATACCTTTAACAACTTGTTTTCTGATTGATACATCTTCATCCTCACATAAATCCAATAGAGCATCAATTCCATCATTATATAATAGTGGAAAAGAATCTAAAAATCTTGTAATGAATTGAGATGCCAAACGTTTTTCACTTTCAGTTCCATGGACTGCTGATAATAATTCTTGAAATTCAGAATTTAGAGTTGTCTTATCTTCAGTAGAATTTAATTTTTCATAAATTTTATACATTTGTTCAATTCCAGTCGTTCCAGAAGAAGAATTATTATTCTCCATTGTTGATGTTCCACCATTTTTAACTTTTTCATCTGACTCTCCTCCTGAAGACGGCATTTTATTTTATTTATCTGAAAAACACAAATTATTTGATGAAAAACTAGTTATATCGATAAATAGTTTAATAAATATACTTTAAATACCTTTTTGAGATGTCCAATGTCAAATCAATTTCCCAAAAACTAGACAGTTTTTTGTTTTTGTTTACAAAAGTTTTTAGCAAGTGATTTTTAAGATGCCGGATATAAACTTCACCGCGTTGGTGAAAAATAAACCGGGAAAGCAGAATAGGAAAATATTTTTAAAAACATATTGACGTTGTTGTTGACTGTTTTGAAATCAATTATTTCATTAATTGCGTAATTAACGTCGTTTATAATTTATAGTGTGTCATTCAAGTTAATCCTTAAGATTGGCTTGATATAAGGAAGGAGAATTAGTAATATACAAGGTGTTTGACACAGAGTTTGATGAAATCTAAAGCAATGGGCCTTTTCAGCAATTTAGTAATTAAAAAAATTGTGAATTTTATGTTTTTGAATTAATTTGTTTAGTAATATTCTTTTCTTCTGATTTCTAATTAAAAGGTATCCTTTGGTCTTGGAGTTTATGCAGGAATATGGATGAAACAAAATTATCAGGTGCCTGAACTTGATGATCCTTCAAAATTACTACAAAAGCTACAAGTTTTTCTAGAACAACATAAAAAGGATAAATGAATGAAATTTTTATATGACATGTGAAATCAAATTATTTGTTTTTTGATAAATTATATTTATGTAGTTTTGTAGATCTCTAGTCAGTTAAGTGCGCTCAAACTCTACTACACAAACAAAAACTCGCAGATTGTTAGATAGAAAAAAAGTTGTGTATTATTATTATTATGGTAAATGGAATGTTGCGATATTAAGATTTATGTGTTTACATACTTGAAAGTATAATAAAATATATAAAATGTATTCATCAACAACTTTCTAAAATTTTTAATTCCAATTGGTCGGATAAACACAAACATGAATGAAATATATAATAATAGTTTTTTAAAGTCATCATATAAATGACTGTACAAAAATAAGCAGACTATTTCTGATTGTCTCATTCGAGATTATTTTTCTACTTTTACTGTTTTAGGGACAGTATTTCTTTATATTTTGCATGCTGCTGGAAGTGATTTATATTATTTGTTGTTAGAAATTAGAATATTTTTTTAAAGGAAGAGTTGATGAAACCATGTCATGGGTCCTTGTTACTGTTTTCAAAGGATGGAAACTAACATTTGTAAACTTTATCCTTAGGGAATGTACATCCAGCTTGTTTAATTACTTCTGTAGCTGTCCAAATTCCACATTGAATACATTCATCCATTGATTTTCCTTGAACATGTTGTGCGAGAAAACCTACAACAGGAAAAGTGATATAATACTGCCTGTTGTTTTTAATTTTTAAATGTTGTTAATTTTATAACATACCTCCAACAAATGCATCTCCAGCACCATTTGTATCAACAATTTCTTCTGCGTTCAATGCAGGCACAGGATAATGTTGTACACTATCATTTTGAGCAACAATTATTGGATCAGCACCTTGTGTAAAGACAACAATGCGAGGCCGATTTTTATTTTCCTTTGGAAGTTGAAGAATTTTCAATGCAATTTCAGCAACATCTTTGGTATCAAAATTATGTTTCTCAGCAAAAGCAGCAGCTTCCTAAAAAAAGTATTTTAAATGTGAATATAATTAGTGAATCCTTTTTTAGTCCTAATTATAATTACCGTTTCATTTCCAAAAAGAATATCAATATAAGGGACAACAGAATCAAGTCTGTCTCCAAAAAATTGAGAAATAAATGGTGCACTCAAATTCATCATAAATTGTTTATTTTCTGAGCAGGCATGTTTAGCTACTCTCAAGATTGTATCTGGGCTTACAGTTAAGAAAAATCCCTAGAGAGAAAAAAAGAAGAGAAAAGAGTTACAAAAAGTACTGTTTTCTATTATATAATATCTAATAAATAATAACTTACAGAAATGTAGTAAAATTTTGCTTTTTCCATATAAATGAGATTTTCTGGTTTCTCCAGATGATCAATTGTAAAATGATTAGCTGCAAATATAATTAATAATGTTATACGGCAATGGAGCATTGTGACATTGAATCAAATTACCAGCTCCAAGATAAGCACAAAGACTTCTATGATTTCCAGTAATTAGTACTGCACAAGTCCCAGTTGGATGAGAGGTTATTTGATACTGGACATTTACACCATCATCAAGTGCACTTTTTGCTAAAGTTCTTCCAAATTCATCATCGCCAATTGCACCCTTTATATTATGTACAGAAGAAATATATTACAGAAAATGACAATTTGATAAATATGTAACTATAAACTAACCATAAAAGTTGTAGCATTTGGAACACGTAAAACCCACTGAAAATGAACAGAATTTTATATTTCATTAAAATGTCGATTTATTATTAGATAAAACTCTAAAATTATACCTCTGCAACTCTGAGTGCATTTTGTGTAGCACCACCAGCAATATAAACAACCTTATATTTGCTAGCCAGATCTTGATACATTGGAATATGCTCGTCACTAGCTAAAATGGCATCATTAGCTTTGAGCTTATATTTGGTTAAAAAATCAGAGTCAACTGTTGCACAAATATCCAGTAATGGATTTCCCATTCCTAGTTTTGTAAATAATAAGTCATAAGTAAAGGCTATAAAATATTTTATGTGTTTATTTACTCACCAAGCAAAATACCTTCACTGAAAGTATTAAAAATAAATAAACTTATCATTTTCTTGACATGATTAAATACTTTATTTATGAATTACTTACGGCACAGACATTGTTGGAAAGTTTATTTGAGTATTTGTCGGCTCTCGGGCTGTGATGCTAAAAAGCTAGTGGAATATGGAATAATGATAATAATGAAACAGAAATAAAACACGTGTGTATTATATCTTTTGGTGGAGTGAGTTGTTCGGCCTTGATTATTTCCGTAATCTGCAAAATGAAATGAATTGCCCAATTACGTAATGTCTATGACACTTTGATTACTGCTCAAGAAGATACACTCAAGGTCAACTACTTACACTTGACTTACCGTGTTTTATTTAATTTACTGATATCAAAACCAAAGAAGAGTCCAATTAAAAAAATTCAGCCTGATTAACTCAAATCAAATGCCGGATGGTCATCAAAACTCGCGCTATGTTTTCTTGGCGGAATTTGAAAATGTCAACATTGATTTGAGAATTTTGTCAGTCTTCTGAAATTTTGTGAATTTTTTGTTTGTAGTGTCACTTGTCAGCTTTCTCTTGTTAACATTTTTCTAATGTAATATGATGACCTAAAGGATCTATTGACAAATAAGGTAATATCTAAATTAGTAAAAGGAGTAACGTCAATTGATGTACTCTAGGTACTAATTTACTAATTGCATTCTCACTTTTTCTTTCTAATCAGTGCAGCAAAGACAACAAAATGGACATGCTAGCAGCAAGACAGAAGAAAGTGACTGAATATGAGTACTTCCTAAATGAAGTATTGAAAATTGAACTGAAAACTATATTGGATAGACGTGATAATTTATATAAAGAAGTTGCTGAATATATGGAACTACAAACAGTTTTAGAGAAATTAGAAACTGCTCATCCAAAAAATCAAAAATTAAGAACTAAAGTAGATATTGGATGTAATTTTTATGTTCAAGCAGAAGTTTCAGATTTAGAAAAAATTGTAATAGATTTAGGTTGTGGAATTTGGTTACCGATGTCAATCAAAGAAGGTATCAAGTTTTGTGATAATAAAATAAAATTCTTTACAAAGTTAATAGATAGACTAAGTAAACAAGAGTTAAATGTTAAAGCTCAAATTGATATTGTTATAGAAGGATTAAGAGAAATACAAAATCTTCCTATTACAACTCCTACAAAATCTAATGCAAATCCTTCCTTTCCAACTTTTGATATGTGATAGATATAAATATGAACAACAAAAATATTGTTCTACTCTAGACTCTACATACAATAAAGTAAATAAAATGCATTTTTCTACTTTAAAAATCTTGTGTACGTTTTTACTTGTAGTAGAACAGTTTTATTCATATTCTTTCTTTTTTTTAAAAAAGAACACTTTCTTAAATCTATTCTCTATTTAGCAACAACTCCTTTCTTGGCTTTTGATGACTGTTGTTGTGATTTCATCAATTTGACAACAATCTTCTGTTCCTCAATTAAGAACGCACGAACGATTCTATAAGAAAAATAAGGATAATATTATAAAATATCAATATAAATCAACTTATTTAAGTAAAATCTTCTACTCACCTCTCTTTTACACATTTGTGGCAAAGGACACCTCCATAAGATCTTTTGACCATCTTTAGCCGGCGTGACATACGTGAAAGTTCACGAGGACGACCTGGCTCAATTCCACGTAGTTTCACTTTACAATTTCCACATTTTGGAACTTGTCCTGCCTTTTTGATATATTGATATACCAATTTTCCTCCAGGAGTTCTCACACTAGAAACAGAAATAAAACAATTCAATTAATATTTATAATGGAGAAAGCACGTGTTGTTGACAATTTATTTTTAGAGTGAAAGCAATAAAATAAGATAAAAAAAGTTCTAAACTTACGTTCTCCTCTTATTACTGATTGTATTGTAGGATAACCTACGACGTAATGTTAATCTTTGAACCATTTTGAAAAATCCCAAGCGTTTTCAAAAATCTTGAATCCTTTTTCCAAATTGTCTGATTTTTTAGACAAGAATACAAGAGGTGTGCATAAACTTTATACTTTACCACCATCCAAAGTATATTCAAGTTCCTTATTTTGACACAGATGTAGCGACAACCTCACAAAGTTCATTACAGGTCGATTACAAAAGGACGCTCCTTTTTTATACAGGGTGAATAAGAACATGTAGAATAAAATTAGCCAATTGAATCAATAGAATTTATGTAATCCTGTATCAACATTGAGAAATCACTAGAAGATTTAGGGAGGTGCAAAATAACAAGCAATGAGGTCTACTAGAGCGGGCTAGTTGTTCATTTATAAGTTGTCCGCTCAATTCTCTTTCTTATGAAAAAAGAACATTTTAAAATACATAGAGAATCAAAAAAACGTTCTCCAGTCAGAGACTCTTCTTCAGTGTCTACTACTACTACATTACTGTCCACAACATATAATAATACACTCTACACATCATTCTATTTCATTACTGTTAATATTTTTAATCAATTTGTACAAAAAATACACAAATTCATCACGTCTATAGTTGTTAATCATTTGTGAAGCGTTTTGTTTTGTGTGCGGTGTGTGTTGCATCTTCTTCTTCTTCTTATATTAATCACAGCTGAGTGAGAGAATAAAAAGATTTTTTTTCTTCATATAATAATTTATTTTGTCAACTAAAATAACTCATCAGCCAACAACAACAACAGTAGAAATAATACAAAAGTAAAATTACCAAGTATCATCATCAACGTACAACAGAAGACAGTAAAAATTGACATTATATTGTCAATCTAGTGAAGACAACAACAAGTAAGTAGTACTTACTATTTTTTATTGTTTATTGATATTCATAAATAATTTACATATCTGAGATCTTGGTTCATAGATATCTATAAAAGTAATTGAGAGAGGAGTCTGTGTGATAATTTATGTATGTACACACAACGTAGACAGTTTTAGTATAATATGCACTCATTCATCTTGAAATGACTCTTGTCTTGAGTAGTAGTAGTAAATAGAATTGCATAATAAAAAGGACATTAGTAGATTTTTGGTTCTTGACATCCTTATTTGCTTGTAAATTAACCTTCAAAATATATTATGCCAAGAAGAGTGTTGTCAATTCACACGACGACAAGAGTAGATTAATAGCATATCTCATTTTCTAATCTCTACTACAAATAATAAAAATGTGAGCATCTAGAGTAAGTTTCTTTGTCTAATTGTGAATTGTCTTCATATTTTTTTCTTTCCATCTCTCTTTTGTAGATATCAAACTGTTTAATTACAAGAAATTAAGTGCACCAAGCTGACGAAAAATTCGGGCCAACCCCCAAGAACGTTGCAGGTATTAACATCATAATGGTCATGGAAGAAACTCACCACCATAGTCCCACTGTAGTGCCAACAGCAGGGGAAAGAGACTCTGATGATTCTGGTTCTCCATCAAATGTTTACCTTGTGGGATTGGAATTTGTTCGACAGTATTATACTGTTTTGAATCAAGGGCCACTCTACCTGCATCGATTTTATTCTGAGGATTCTTCGTTTGTTCATGGGGTGTCGGCTCGTGATTTGAAGGTCGCTTATGGTCAACAAGAAATTCATAAGCGTATCCAGTCACTCAACTTCCATAATTGTCATGCAAAGATTCGTCAAGTAAGTATATATGATTTTATTAGCATAATAAGAAAGTCTCTATATATTATGTAAATATCTCTCTTATATCGTCTTAGGTTGATTCTCATGAGACAATGGGAAATGGAGTTGTTATTCAAGTGACTGGAGAGTTATCCAACAATGGACAACCAATGAGAAGATTCATGCAAACATTTGTTCTGGCACCACAGTCACCAAAACGATACTATGTCCGTAATGACATTTTTCATTACCAGGTAGGTAGTTATATAGTCTATTTGAGACAATATATTGAAACAATTAATGATATTAAATTTTAAATTCATTATATTCTTTCTTCTGTACAGGACGAAGTATTTAGTGATGATGAGCCAGAGGCAAACACCCCTGCTGAATCAAGTGTTGATCAAGATGAACAAGAAGAAACTGACAAGGATGCTGAAGTTATTAATGGTGGAAGTAATGTTTCATCTCTTGTTGGATCTGTTTCGATTCCACCAATGTCTCCACCGGCCACTATTACTAATAAAAATGAAGGTGGTGGTGGTGGAAGAAGCAAGGCATCATCTATTTCTGAATCTGGATCAACCAACACTACTATTACTCAACAACAACAACCGGCAACTTCTGATAATAACAACAAAACAACAACTTCTGGAAGTGACAAGGATGAAAGTGGTACTACTACTACTGGAACAGGAGATGATATTTCTTCTACTAATAATAGTACTACTAATACTACTTCAACTCCTTCAACAGTTAATCGTGGACCAGCAGTTACAGCTGTTGTTGCTGAAGAAGAGCATGTTGCAAATAATAGTCCAAAAACATATGCAAATCTTTTCAAGAGTAACACTAGTGCATTCTCAACTAGTGGAAGTACTAATAATAATAGTACTAATTTGACTTCCACAACTGGTAATCAACCAAAATCATCTGGTGGTGGAAATAATTCTTCTAGTACTTCCAATGTCTCTGTCAATGTTGATCCTACTGTTTCTTCACCACAACAAATTTCTCCAGGAGGATTTAAAAGTCTTCCTCCAAGAAATCCTCGTAATAATCAACAAGGAGGAGGAGGAGGAGGAAATCATCATAGACCATCAATTGATCGTGGAGATAATCGTCGTGATCGTGCAACTAATAGATCAAATACAACATTGAATGATGAAACTGGTAGTGTTGATGGTGAACGTCGACGTCCAGTAAATACTTATCCAGATTCACATCAATTATTTGTTGGTAACCTCCCTCATACTGCTACAAACCAACAGATCCAAGTAAGTTTTTATAAACAATTTAAATTTTGACACAAGATTATTATATTAATAATAATACTGTATTTTATTAGGAAATCTTTTCTGAATTTGGTGAAGTTGCTGAAGTCAAGATTCAAAAGCCTTCACCCAAAAATTCTGGAATGAAAGTCCCATATTTTTGTTTTGTTGTCTTTGAAGAAGCAGCATCTCAAGCAGCAGCATTAGCTAGAAAAGCAACCGTAAGTAGAATAAATTTTTTTTGTGTTGTATATTCTAAACAGAAATCCAAGTAAATCATATCTTATGTTTTTTGTTTATTTATTAGGGAGAAATTTATATGAAACTACCAGGAGGAGTTACCCGTCGTCTCAATGTTGAACCAAAAAGATCACATCGTTCTGCTCCTCGTGGTGGAGATGATAATGATTCCAATTTTGGTAACAACAGAATGGATTCATCATCACCAGCTGGAAATCGTAATAATGATAATGATCATCAACGTGGTGGTATGAGATCAGCACGTACTTTTAGAGGATCAAATAGAGGTGGTGGTGGTAATCAAGACAGAGATAATATGGGAGATAATAATAGAATGTCTGGTGGACGAGGTGGAGGTAGAGGTGGTGGTGGCAATGTTCGAGGCGGAGGAATGGATAATAATAGAGGAGGAAGAGGAGGATCTAATAATAAACTTTGACTTCAAAATCAACGTGGAGAGAATGTTTTGTAACTTTTCTTCTTTTTTTAGTGCAAATACTATACTACTACTGCTACTACTACTACTACATTACAAAATAGTAAGGTATTATTCAATTTCTACAAATAATTATCATATGAGAAACATCAGAGAGAATTGTAACTTATCATCAATCAATAGTAAAATAGTAATAGAAGAGTAAGTAAGTAATACGTTAAGGTATGATGAGAATGAAAGAGAATGGACATAAAAGAATAATAATATATGCAAAATTGACTTAATGGGCAAATTATTATGTTTTAATTGTATTTGGTGTCTTTATTACAAGTTTCTGTACGTATCTGGTTGGTGAGTTGGTGGTCCTCTTTTTGTAAGATTGTTATACCTACTAGTAGTTAGATAGTTTGTTGTGGGTTTTAATAACTAATAGACTTTTTACACAACTTTCTCTACTATATTACGCATGTTTGTGTGGATTATATTCCAATAATGGTGTGTCAAAGTTAAGAAGAGCGTATTGTCTGTTGTTGTTGTTGCTTTCTGTCGCGTGCACAAATAACTATAAGTAGAAAGTAGATTGAGTGTAAAGAAATCTGAATGATTGAACACAACATAGATAAAATAGTTATAAATATAGTAAGTAGTTGGATAGATAAATTTTTAAATCACAATTAACTTTATGAAACCATACACAACTACGAGATGAGAAACGGCGGAAAGTAAAAAAATAATAATAATATAAATAATAAAAAACACACTTGGCTGTGATACGTGAAGTTCAATTACTACTGCAAGAAGAAAAAGAAGAAGAAGAGATAAATAATAATAAAATGTCATGTTGTCAAAAAGAAGAGAATCGTAATTTCTTTATATTATATGAATGAGAATGAAATATTTAAAAAAATAAACACGATTATATATACAGAAAACAACATGTTATCAATAATAGAAAATATATAGAACGCCTAATATCAAATAATATCTATAGAAAGAAAGAAAGTTTTCCAATTAGTTTATAAGTAAGAATTTGATTTCTCCTAGTCGTTAATTTTATTGTCATAATACCTTGTGTTACATAAAGTAAATTAGGTTTAACTTATAGATATAGATTGACTTATTACTCAATACTTTTTGGTCTCTTTCCCTCCAGTCCAACTAAAAATATTTCATTGTACATATAGGTAAAAAGAATATAATTATTACTATTACTAATGATATTACTATCATTTTCATATTATCATTATTACTGTTGCATTTTTGTTTGATTGTTTTTTTGATAGTAACTCTCTAAAAAACTTAAAAGAAGAAAAATTATAAGTGCAACATGAATGACACAAAAAAAACAACTTACAATGCACATACATACTAACATACTACTGACATAATAAAATTACGGCATATATATATATTCTATAAATGAAATAAAATTTGTTACAATAGTTTTTAGTAAGTAAAATAAGTAGTGCAGATGAGAAAGAGTTAATGTTTCCCAATATATACATATATAATATCCGGTTGTGTTCAATCTTTACAGAGTACTGTGAACTAAAAAAAATTAAGTATACCATATTATTACTACAGTGTATGTGTTAGACCTAGTGCTCATCATTAATTTTTGTAGGATATTTTATATATTTGTTTTGTCTGAGGAGTATTCGTTTATTATTGTTACTACTACTGTACTAATCAACATCGTGCCTGATGTGCAAAAATAGTCGTTCTTTTAACTTGAGTGGTAGCCTATTATATAAATAATAATTAATAATGATATAGCTTGTTTTTATAAAGAAACGCTTTTTTGTGTGTTATTAATATTAGATGCTAACCAACTAATTATCCATAAAAAATATTTATAATTAGGAAATTGATTTAGGAATTTTATATATAAATAAATAATTAGTTAGTTTATCAAAAAGCAGGAAAAGAAGAAGAAGAAGAGTAACTTAAGACTAACAATATGAGACTTTATGTGTCTGTCGTCGCTCTTGAAAAAAAAACTTTGACTCAGTAAAAAAGTAGCTTAGATAGAAAGAAATATAACATTGATTGGCAGGGATTTAGATTATATATATTTGAGAGAAAAAAGGAAAAACGTATGTATTCAATCACAAGGTCTGTTTTTTGATTTAGTTAGGTTCATAATATGAACTTCATATATGAATATTATGATGATCAAATAATCCACAAGTAGTAGTATGCTTATTCTTTTCATTTTAAGTTTTGTCTTAGTAGTGTTTTGTTTTCTTCTATCTTCAGGTTGAATGAATCAAAATTTAGCCCTCTGTGCCTCTGTCTGTCTGTTTAATACATTACAAATAAGAAGTGAAACGTTACAATAAGTAATATTATTATTATTATTATAAAATAAACCTTTTTTATTATAAGTAACATGCAAACTTTTGCATTGCAAAGTAAAGTAAACGTTGAGTATTGAAACACGCATATATAGCTACAAAATATAAATGAAAAGAATGAATGAGTTGATTACAATTGAGAAAACCTCTTGATCTCTTACAAAAAAAAATTAATAATTTGTCAATAACCAATAAAAATAATGAGAGACAAAGAGGGGATAAAGTATATAATATTTAAGTACCTTCTTTTTGACTGTGTAATTATTATTAATAATTGTATCCTTTTATAATATAAGAAGGAGGTGGCAAAGCATTATTTTAAGGCCGATTATATATATATATATATTTCTTAAACACTAAATGTATTACTTTACTATTCTGGTTCCAGTTAGAAACTATTAAAAAAGCAGCAATTATTATGTGCAAATAAATTGTCAAAATAAGAAAAGTAAAAAAAAACATAAACACATCATCTCCTGCCTAATAATATAACTTGTTAAAGAAGTAAAAAAAGGCTGCAAAAATTATTAGTTCCAGTTGTGTAACTTGAATGCAAGTAAAGTATATACTTTTTGTGTTAGGATAATGTTAATATAATGTATGATAAAGAAAGAAAGAACCTTTGTGCTAAAAAAGAAAGTTAATTAAATACAGGTAAAAATTAGTTGTCTCTACTCTATTTGTACTTTTTAATGTTTCGTAAAAATCTACGTATAAATAATATAAAATGCAAGTAGAATTTAATTATATAATTGCATAGGGAAATAGTACTAAAGTCCTTTGTTACGCTCACGTGTAAGATTTATATATACAAACGGTAGCCACAAAAATATACAGCAACAGCGACGTCGTTAAAATTCTTCTACTTAACTCTAAAATATAAACAAAAATATATAAAAACCTGGTGAAACGGAAAGCCAATTTTTAAGACATAATTAATTAACGCCGCCACGACTGTGAGAAGAAAATGTAGCAATGATTTATAAAAATTGAAAAGTGTCTACATAAGATTTCCTAATGCTTTGTATATTTTGCTAATAATACGTTTATTGTACTTAATTAAAATTAAACTACAGCATGATGCAACGGATAGTTCAATTTTATTATATATTAATTTAATTATTTATTTATTTTGTTTTGTCGTCGGCTACTGTAAATTACTAATACAATATATTGTTTTCATTTTTTTTGGAGTTATTATTATGCAACCAGTGCTATATATATTTAGAATACAATAATAAATAGAGAAAAAAGCAATTTATAAAAGCACTAGGAAATCTTATGTATGAAAAAATAAAGCTACTCTACGACGTCATTCTTATCGTCGCTAAAAAAAATTCGTATATATACGGCTACTACCAACGTAATAATTACATAATATAAGATATAGAAAAAATATATATAATGAAAAATAAATAAATATATTATGATACATACATATTGTATTCTGAAAGAAAGTAATTTTTATTGAAGAAAATTTAAAAAAAGAACATAAATATGTTATTATATAGTTAACAACTGAATGAAAATATCGGGGCTTTTAAAATGATATAAAACAAAAACTCGTATCAAAATAAATCGATGTGACGCTAATTATTATTATATTAGTAGTAGTAGTAAAGCAAAAGCTATAATAAGATTATCTAAAAGAATTTTAGTATTATTATAATACTTTTATTACACACTCTACGTTCGCAGGAAATTAATTAAAGAAAAGTTTCAATGACTGACGAAAGGAACAAATTACGTTACAAAAAATATCAAATTATTAATAACCAAAAAATAAATAAAATCGCTAAGAAAATAAAATTATTAAAATATCAACATGAAGGAAGAGCATTATATTACTACAACTATAATATATACTAACATTTCAACACCTTGTTTAGTCAGTCACTGAAATGAAATTCAAGTAATAAAATCCTTTAAAAATATTCTCCGTTACAATGAGGTAACTTTTTATCTATAGATTGTTGCTGCTATTAATTAATTGTCTATAAGCTCTATTATTTACAAATCGCAGTAGAGTTGAATATATAATAAGAAAGAAGTTACATTTTCATAATGGAGATAAAAAAAATATGCCCAAGTATGCCCTTCGCTATATTGCCCATATAAAAATAATTATATAAAACTTCTTCTTGTAAACTTTATTATTGTTTTTTCATGTTATTATTATTACATATATGTTATTCAATTGCATTTGTTATTATGATTATGATTATTAATGTAAAATATTATCTTGAAGTACAATATCAGGCTATATACTATACACCTGTCTATCTGTTATAAAAATATGAGTACATCTACACATTATATAGTTGTGAAAAATTCTAAATTATTATAATTTATAGTCAGTAGTCTATTGTGTTTACTCCTTCTTTCCTGTCTCAGTTGATGATGTTCAGTAATTATTATTATTATTATTATTGTTAATAATTGTTAACTCAATTATATATTTTAAGAAAAAACATGTATTAATAAGTCTATATATCTCAACAGCAAAAAAAAATAGAAATGTTTATAACAAGACAAAAGTAATAATCAGTTTGAATATTTACTTTATGAAAGTATATATATACAATGCTTTGTTGTTGATAATATATATATAATATTTACATATTATTATTATGTCGAAAAAAATAATATGAGAAAGAGAAAAATTGTACATGTTGACATCTTGAAAAATAATCACACAGAGGATAACAATATAACAATATTATTATTGATCTGTAAACGGTTTCCCGAAAATAAAATACTAAAAGGACAGATGAACAATGAGAAACCCAAAACAAAACAATGTTGTTTGTATCATATTTTCTTTTCATTCATGTCAAAGTCCTCGATCAGTAATAGTTTATGTGTAGCAGAATATTCATTGACCTAATAATAATCCCAACAACTTTAGCAGATAGGCAAAAAAAACTGCCCTTCATTCATTTTTACATTTGGCTTCTTGAACTTTTACTTGTACATATCTTCTACATTTCATTTTATTCAATTCAGCAACCATAATCTAAAAGAGAGAATATTTTGTTGGGATACATATTATCTTCAATGCTTATTTATAACACAGTCAAATATACACTCACTTTTAAGTTTTTTGTGTACTCTCATCTTCTTAGCTCCATATGTATTATGTAACATCAGCATTTTTCCAGGGAGAGAGTCCATTCACACATCTTCTCTCTAGAAAATTCCCTGAACCTTATTGAGGAAGATGAGGATGAGGGAGTGGAAGAAGAAGAAGAAAAACATAAGTAAAAGAAGCCTTTTGGTATTTTTGACTACATGTTCAAGAATATTCTATGCTATAAAGAAGAATTAAATTATTTAGTAGGGAGAAGAAAAAAATCTCCATGATTCTTCTTTTCAGTCTCAGGCTCAGACTCATTGTGAGTTGAGCTATGAGTGTTTTTCATAGAGGTTAGAAAATTATATATTAGTGGTAAGTAATATTTCTTTATCAACACAACACTATAATATTGCAATATTGTAGTTACATTATAATAATAATATAATGAGGCATAAGTACATAAGCATGAAGAAGATGTTCAAAGAGTGTCTCACATTGAGTAGATATATTAGAAGAGAAGAAAGAAGCATTTTAGCAAGTCTTTTTTCACCATGCATGGCCATGCATGTGTAATACTAAAGTCACAGAAGGGAAGGATTTCCGGTTGTCTTACTAGAAAAGATTATAAGAGACCATTTTGCTAATCCCTAAAACATATTGTAAACTCATCTCTTTATGATTTTATATACAGAAAAACCAAGAGTCAAAATGAAGTTCAAAATTTTGATTTTACTTGTGATCACTTTCCTACTTATATCTGATGTAAATTGTCAACAAAAGGTTAGTGAACTTTTTATATGATTGTTTTTCACTTTAATTGATATCTATGTTTTATATGTCAATTTACCCCGTATAGAAAAAGAAAAAAGTTCGTCAAGACAGACGAAAGGAAATTACAGAAGAAAATGTATCATCAGCACCATCAGATATTCTTCAAGTTTTGGACCAAGATGTAACACAGACACTACAAGAACGAGTTGAACAAGAAGAACGAATTCAAAGTCTTAGAGAATCAGAGACAGATGAAAATAATGAGCTTGAGGATAACTTTGTTCATGATGCTCCACCAGGTATATACATTTTTACATGAAACAAGTGCTAACTATATAGTATAAAAAAATTAACAGATCCATGCTCAAAAAAACGATGTGGCCCAGGAAGAGAATGTTTACCTAGTTTAGATGGAAGAGCTCGTTGTGTTTGTATTAAAAAGTGTCCAACTGAAGCTGATGATCGTCGTCGAGTATGTAGTAATTATAATGAGACATGGACAAGCGATTGTGAACTTTATCGTGCTAGATGTCTTTGTGATGAGGATGATATTGAATGTACTAATGCTAGTGTCAACAAGCATCTTCATATTGATTACTACGGAGAATGTAGACAAATGCCTGTAAGAGAAAAATGACGTGCTTTTTTCATCTTACATATTCAAATAATTATGTCTATCTATATTCTATTTTTTAGGCTTGTACTCCAGAAGAAATGGGTGACTTTCCTCGTCGTATGAGAGATTGGCTATTTAATGTCATGAGAGAAATGGCAGATAGAAGAGAGTAAGTTAATTAGAATTTTTCATATTATATGACAAAAATTTAACCAAATTATTTTTCTATCAGACTATCACAACATTATCTTCAAATGGAACGTGAAGCAGAAAGGACTAGTAATGAGACAGCAAGAGGAACTGTAGCAGCAATTTGGAAATGGTGTGACTTGGATGGACATCCACATGACAAAGTGATTAGTAGACATGAATTGTTTCCAATCAGAGCTCCACTTTTGGCCCTTGAACATTGTATCGCTCCATTCCTTGATAGTTGTGATGCTGACAATGATCATCGAATTACTTTATTGGAATGGGGAAGTTGTTTAGAAGTTCCAGAGGAACATATGCAAGAAAAATGCGATGATGTTCGAAATGCCAATGAATCATGGGATGATGAACTTGAAGTTCTCTAAAACAAACAATAAATAAACGGGTCTTTTTCTACTATATACAAATATAAAACTTTTTAGTTTTGCTTTTTAGTCTTATATATTAAACTATTTATAATTAATTACTAACACTAAAATGAATGAAGATTTTTAGTTGATGCTGGTTTCTTGTAAAGTGTGTCTTCCTGGAAGACTCTTCAAATAAGACACAATATGCTTGACATGTAGACTTACTCTCACGATTCAGCCATGAAAAACAATCACTGCCAATTAATGTATATTTATTGTATATGTATGTACTAACCAACATTTTTTTCGGAAATAAAGTTTTTTTTTTTAAAACACAAAAGCAACACTTGTCGGGTATAATTTGATTCTTTCCATTTGTTTTTTATTATCTTTTTTTAGTTGTGTCTTATACTCAATAACGGACAGATTATAAATAAACCAAAAGTTTTGGTTCACATCATTATCTTCTTTTTTTCATCGTCGCTTACAATAATTCATAATTTTTTTTTATTTTTTTTACTTCTGTATTTATAACTTCTTTTTTCTCCGTACAATCTTCATTACATTATTTTAATATTATTAAATATGGTGTTTTTTTCATAATACAGATCAAGATTTATATATATTTTTTTGTTTCGCGTATTGTTTTTGTTGTTTCATTTTTTAATTTTTTTGTATGGTGACACATGCATGCATGTCATTTATGACTCTTTGTGTGTGTAATCTGTTTTTTTTTCTTAATTCTACGACTTAATTACACAGACTTTTACAATTTCTACTAATATATACAAGAAATAAAGAAGAATATATATAAATATTCTATACTCTACGATAGGAAAGTTGCAAGTTTTTTCTTTCTTTCTTTACAACTACTACAGAAGAGTTTTTTTTAAATAAGCTACCTTCTTCTTTGTTTTGATGGTGATGTAGTATGAATATAACTAACTATATATAAGATACAATAATAGTTGTTTTTTTAAGTGACCATGTATAATAATAATAATTAATGAGTAACATTGTTTCCAGTCCCTCTCATCATATAATAATAATAATAATAACAGTAATGTTTTGTTTAATTTTTATATTACTACATGCAGTCGTTATTATATATATATATATTTATATCTCTATTAAAAGATGGTTCTTGATGTCTCTTTTTCCTTTTTGTGTTAATGTTGTGTGTGGAATGAATAATGGTCATGAGGTCAACTCAATTATTATAAACACTCTTCTATTACTACATTATAATATATAAAGCTAATAATAAGAAATAAATTCTAAATAAATGAACATTCTTCATCTGTACTTTTTTTACTCTTTTGGACTTGCATCTTCTTTTTTCCTCTTCTTCTTCTTCTTCACACTTTACATGCAGCATTCATTCATTCACTTGTACTTTGTCGCCGTTGTCGTCGTCTTCTATATCTTCTGTATATTTGTTGCGATTCTTCATCTTCTTTTTTCACTCATCACACTCATTCACTCAAAAACTACACATTTCTTTTAATTACGGCTACAACGTATAGTAGTGTTTAGTTAATTAGGTCCAATCATGGAGGTCCTCCAGTCAAAACATTTAATATATTTTTTATAACCCAGCATATATAAAAACATGCATTTTTTTATCTAATACATGTCTAATTTTTATAAAAAAAATCTTTTCAAGGGGGGACAGAAAAAAATATCAATGTTGTCACTCGTTTATAATATTATTTTAAAAAAAGATTTTTTAGTAGAATAATAAACAACAAGGTAATGATAATAATAATGAGATAATAAAAAAAAAAACATGACTGTAATTTTTTGGTTGGGTGGCAGCAGGGCTGTTTTAAAGGAGGACACACCGATTTAGAAATCTAATTACCATTTACACACGAGAACGAAGCCTCTAATTTAATTTAATTAATAATTAAGTAAATATATAGATTATATATATATATAGTAATATAAAAAAAGAAATAGATAAATCTACTATATATATTTATATAATAAACTAATAATCATAATAGTAATAATAATAATTAATAAAAACTGATTTTTTGTTTGATTGTTTTACACAACAACACTTTTTGTTTGTTTGTTTTAAACTTTTAGAGAAAACAACAATAATTTGTTTTTGTTTGTTTTTTTTTCTTTTGAGAGAGAAGAGAGAGGAAAAAACAATAATAAAGTTGATTGATTATTCATTTTACAAGTACGTGTGGAACACAAATTCTGTTCTTTCTTTCTTTCTTTTTTATTAGATTTTTTTTTAGATTCCTATGTAATTTGATTTCCTATGTAGTAGTGTCTCAGTAGGGCATATGCCTAGGTTGACCACGAGGAGCGCCCCGAGCAGCCTTGCCACCGAATCCACCTAAGAATCACATAGTTTTTGATTTTTTTTTGACTTTCTAAAAAAAGTTTTTTTTTCGTTTGTTTGCTTTTCTGTTATTACTAGTATATAAAAGCTTTTTCTTTTAATTAAAAAAAAATTGTATTTGATTCTACTATTTAAAAAAAGTCTAATAAGTAGTAGTAGTAGTATTAAAATAAATAAGAGGCAACAAATAACTAAATATCAACAAGTAACTTTTACGAAGTGTGAAAAGGGGCCTAACAAAATAAAATATTTAATAAGCAGCACAGAGCGGTTTTTTTTCAGTGTAGTAGTAGTAGTATATAGAGCTGAGTCAACTGGAAAAATTACCTCTGCCACCTCTGGGAACACCCCTGACTGGAGGACCTTCATAGTCATACCCATAACCATCGTTGTACCCGCCATAGGTATAATTATCATACCCATAATTATATCCTCCACCGTAATAATCGTTATAGGCATATCCACCACCTAATTATCAACAAAGAAAATAAAAAAAGAGAGAGAGAGATCAATAATATGAAACTAATCTGTCTTTGTTGGGTATTTTGTTGATCTTTCTACTATTTAGTTAATTTAAAAAAACTGTCTTTTCTATGCCTTTTTCTTTTTAAAACAAAACAAACGAAACTAGTAAGAAAAAATCTACTAAAACTGAGATAATTGTTGTAAAAGGAGAGAGGGATAGAAAAGCAACAACTTTTTTTTTTAAAAATAGTTAAAATTTTTATTGACAAACTTACGAGGAGATCCACCATATTGATTATAATTGCCGTATCCTCCATAGTTTGCAGCTCCCCAATAGTCTCCTCTTCCTCTACCTCCACGTCCTCTTGGTGCTCCTCTTCCACCTCTACCACCGATTGGCATTGGCCATCCCATCATTCCTCTTGTATTTTGAGGTGGTTGAGCTTTTTTTACATCGACCTGAAGAAATGCGACAAGGAAAGAATAATTTAAGAATATATATTTGTGAATCATAAAATTTTTATCTTTTTTTTTACCTCTTTGCCGGCTATAACTTGCTTTGGTGTTTTGAGCAATTCATGGACAATCTGCTCATTGTCAAATGTGATAAAGCAGAATCCTTTTCTTTGATTCTTTGTTTTGTCAATTGGCATTTCTACTTCCACCACCTGAAAGAATAAGTAAAACAAATATTCACATTAAAACTCTGATATGGAAAAGATTTTTTATATTTCATATTGATATTAAAAAAAAGATATAGATATGATCAGAACACGTTGGGTAAGGTAACAAGTTATCCATCATTTAGTTTCAGTAGCAGGACTGTTTTTGTCATCATCTCAAGAAAGAAAAAAGACTACAAAAAACGAGAAATAAGACATCATTCAACTTACATTTCCAAATTGTGCAAAGTAACTCTTGATTTCATCGTCAGAAATTTCTTGCGTTAAACCACCTACAAATATTTTTCCATGCCTAGCCTTGGCTTTTTTAGGGTCTACTTTCTTTCCATTAATTACATGGTCGCCAGCAGCTATCACCTAATACGTTTTAAAAATAGAACAAGAAAGACATTTAAGTAAATACAACGGAACAGTTATCTTCAATATACACTTTATACATTTATATATATTTCAGATAATATATGGATGGTATATGGATATCTATCATAATTTTCAGTAGCAGGACTGAAATTGTCATCATTATAATATTATTATTTGAGAGAGATGAGAAGACAACTTCTTCCACGTGTACACTTTGAAAAAGAATGTATGAATTGACATTATAAAAATCAGCTAGACAGGACGTGTGTAGTAGTGTCTTTCTCATATCTTTCACAGAATGTCCTCTTCTTCTAATCCGAGGTCATTCATTCTCTCTCATATTTTATATAAATATAATAACTTTTTATATTACCTTATCTAAAGTTGCTACATCAGAAAAGACGATAAATGCAAATCCCCTTGACCTTCCAGTAGCAGGGTCCATTTTCAGTGTGAGACTCTCAATATTTCCATATTTGGAAAAATACTCCCGTAAGTCCTCTGTTGATGATTTGTTAGAATAATTTTTTTTGTTTATTGTTTGTGGTAGTAGTAGAGTAGAGTAGTAGTAGTAGTAGTAGTAGGATATAGTAGAGAAGGTTGCACGATTTGCCACAAAAAATGTAATAAAAGATTGAAAATAGCAATTATTTAGAAAAACTGTCTTTATATAGTCATCCGCTCATATTCGTCTTACTCAAGATAACAATAGTAATAGTAGTAGTAAAAAAAGGAGAATTTTATTCTCTTTATTAATTTACAAATTGTTTTTTTTACTTTACTACGAATTAAATATTATATTTTTTAAAAAAGTGAAAAAAATTGAATTTGACATACTTTCTGTGGTTTCCCAACTTAAACCACCAATAAAGAGTTTCCTATAAGAAAAAAATTGAAAGACAAGTTTGACTCAGACTTATTTTTGATAATTGATTATTTTTAAAGAAAAAAAACTTTTAGTATAGGACTTATTTAAAAAAGCTTTTACTCATTATTATAGAAGAATTTTTAATAGAAAATTATCCCTAACGCGCAGACAAGAGAAGAAAAAAACATTTATATAATATTGTACATCAAAGAGAGAAGAGAAATATATATATATATATTGAAAAGAGAAGATGAGATGATTTTTTTTGGTAACTTGAACAAGACAAGATGTGTAGCAGATGATTATTTCGTTTTTTTTTGATTCGATGACCCAATCAAACATTTAAATATAATATTTTTATAATTACAAAAAGAAGTTGTAGACTAGAAAGAGAGAATCTTATATGTGGTGGTTAATTATTTTCAATCAAGAGAGAGAAATGTATTATATGAAAATGCCATTAAATCTAACTCTTCTCAACCAACAACACTCAACAATAAATCAAATGCTTTATAGAAATTTTTTTAACAAAAATCACCACCACTTATAAAAAAAGAGAATTTTATACTATCGGAAGATTTGGAAGAAAGGATAGATAGGTTAGAATATAATATAGGTTTGTGGAAAAGGTTAAATATTTTCTTGCATTTTTGTTTTAACTAACCCCTAAAATGATCATGAAAAATGATCCATTTTGAACGAATCATCTTTTTTTATTGACAGAGAGAGACAGAGGAGAGTGAGAATATTGTCAAATCCATGATGGACAATATTTTGCCTTTATGCACACACAGGACGAGAGATGGATGTTCTCCTCAGGTGCCCAACAACAACAGATTGTGAGCTCCCAAGAACCTGTAACGGCCCAAAATTAAATAACTCATGTAATCATCCCGTTACTTGAGCATTCCTTCTTTCCTTTCATATAAATTTTTGTTTTCTAAAATCAAGACTACTTTCTACCATCATACATATTTTCTTTTCTTTCTTTTTTTGAAAAAGTGACAGAGAATAAGTCGAAAGTACTTAAAGATGACAAAATTGCACCACACACGTTCAATCAATCAGAATCAGAGACCAAGAAACTCTAATAATATATGTAAAACAACCGACCACAAAAAAAATGAGATGAATGAATTTTATATATATGAATTATTAACAATTAAAGTCGGGTTAAATATATAATAATAATAATCAAAAGTATGCATCATATATATATAAAAATCCAATTATTTTTTATAATAATTATTATAGTAAGCTATTAAAAATATAGAAAGAAAGAAATATTATATTATTTTTAACGTGTCGTGTTGTAAAATATGGCGCAAAAAACTTCACAACAACATCAGCATTTTATAATAAATATTCTTTTGGTAAAAGAAAAAAAATATTACAAGAGAGAGAGAAGCTCAATATAAAATTATCTTTTATCATCATCGTCATATAATAATAATCATCATGTAGCAAAAAAAAAGCTTTTTTGTCTTGTCCTAAATTAATTATATTTATATATACAATTTCCTAAGAGAAAAAAACCAAAAGCATTAAATAATATTAAATTTTAAACATACTGGTCTGTTGATCCACTGCCTTGTCCACCATCAGCATCCATTGCTTCACCATTTTCTCCTCCAGATGGTCCATCACCACTTGCACCAATATCTTGGCCACTTTCATCTTGACTCATGACACCATCTCCTCCTTCTTCATTTCCACCAGTATAACTACTCATATCTTGATCATCTCCACCACCATGATTTTGAATGGCAATATCATCAGATGTGAAACCACCATCTCCATTTGTAACATCTTCAGAAAAATCTTCTTGTCCAGACATATTTTTTGTTTGTTTTGGTTTTTGGAAGCTCACTGGTTACAAATTAGGTTCTCTTCTTAATAACAATAAATATGTTTGGTTGTGTTGTGAGTTGATTTAAAAAATAACAACAGTGTATATAACTTGCTAACAACAAATCTAATTTGTTTACTAATATAATTTCTTAACGTTACACTATAGAATTTGATGGTAGAAAATGAATTTTTGAAAAAATATTATTTTTCTTCAAAAAAGACACGCAGCAACAACGACAACGAAAAAGATGGATGGAGAAGAAGAATCTTATGCCGAATGACGCCACCACATACAGACTGGAACATATAGTCAGACGGTGAATGAACTCACGCGTCAATCTTTTTGCGCAAGGGCAATACAACTTTTCACAAAGAACTCAAACTTTTGTTAATTTTATTATGTAAAAACTTTTGTTTTACACAAAAACTAATGTTATATCAATCAATAGTTAATTCTTAATGATTTCCAATAATAATTTTTACTACAACACTTGTGTTTTTGATATAATTTTGTAAAAAATTCGGCAACAATATTTTACAAAATCTCTTCTTCTACAAAACTCAATTTCACCCTAAACCAATCAGCTTTCGATTCAACACCGCCACTATTGTCCGCCAACCTTCAAGCACAACCTTCACGTTGACATTGTATTTTATTATGCAAATGAATGTAACAAACCGGCTTCTCATTCATTTCACATGCTAAAAAAATAATACTATACAAAGAAAAAGTAGTGCTTTGTCTGCTTCATGTCTAGAGAGTCGACAATGAAATGTCAATGACCTCCCAAGGCAAAATATTATTAGAGTAGTAAGAAAGTAACCAATGGCAAATGTATTATGAATGAAAGAAGCAGAGAGAAAAAAAATAACAAGAAGAAGCCTCATGAACAAAGGCTTCTTTCATGTAAAACTTTTATGTCACATTGCCCCTCTAATCTCTCTTGTTTTAACAAAAGGAAAGATTTATTTATAGTTTTATAATAATACAACAACAAAATGTCTAATCTCGACAAACCTCCAGAATATTTACAACCAGAAGTAAGATAAAATGCAAGTTATTGACACAAAAAACTAAATTCTAATATAAAATGTATATAATTTTAGTGTCTCGATCAATATGGCCTCAAACCATGTACTGCAGGTTAGTTTTTATTTTTGTACACAAAACACAACGTTCATCAAATAATTAAAGTTAATCACTTTTAATTTTGCAGAGTACCTGGAACGAATGAGAATGGTGTGTCGAGCAAATAATTACATCGTCAAAAACTTTTTTGAGCCTCATGACCCCTTGGTAAGAAAAAGAACTTCTATAATAATTTGTGTTGGGCAATAAATTATAATGACCTTTTTTCATTGATTATTACAGGAGTTTGGATCTGTTTCCGGTATAATACTATTATGAGTAATCATCTATTCATCATTCTTGTTGACCTTTTTTCTCCTTTTCTATTCTAGAATTTATCTTCAAATGTGTGATGCACGAAAAGTTTATGTGTCAAACTGGATTTTCCAATGACATTATTCAGTTGATTACAGACTTTTTTCGACTTCCTGATGGAACAGTATGTTATATGCGTCTTCATGGACTTATGGTCTCAGGTTAATTATATATATAAAAGAGAAAGTTTTGTCCATTTAGTGAGTTATAAATCAGCAGCAGGAGGGTTCTTTTCTATTTTCTAATGTATGTCATTGATCCATGATTATATAGATGAGAACATTGCTCAACAACTTCGTGAGTGTGCTAGCGAAGTACCATTACCAGAAGTTTCGAATGCTCCCTTACGGGTACGATATTATGATGATGGTATATTATTAGCCTAGAAATGTTTGCTTTTTTGTAACATGCTATTAAACTTATATACTAGCCTTGTGGGAAAAGAGTTTTTGGAACTGAACCATGTGTCCCTTCAGTATTGGAAAGATTGAGAACTGCTTACTGGCGATTGAGAATCAAACTTACTGATTTATTTAGATGTTGTGATCTTGGATGCACTGGTCTTGTAGAAGGTAAGTAGTTCAAGAAGAGACTTTTTGTGAGTTTTATTTACATTTTTCATTTTTTTGTTACATATAGAGGATAAATTCCAATGTATCTTGAAGGTAAGTATTTTCTCCACACTTTCTCTTCTCTCCACATGAAATATATTGATTGACGCATTGACGTATCGTATAAAATATCTCCTTTTATGATAGGATACATTGGTACCAGAAGCTGGAATTACTGATAGACAATTGGAAGCAGTTACTAATTACTATAGAGCATGTGGAAAACAAATAGATTACAAGCGTATGGCTGAAATGTTTGACTCTACATTGAGTCTTCAAGAACAATATCAACTCAATTATATTACAAAAAGAGATCAATTGAAAAAACCAAAAGCTGTCAATAAATTGAGTGATAAAGACGAAGAAAAAATCAAAGAGATACTATTTAAGATTGTGAAAAGAAGTGATCGTTTTACTCTTGTAAACTGGCATGCTTGGCTAGATAAAGTAAGTGTACATACATATTATTAGAGAAAGGTAGTCGTAGTAAAAGCATATAAAGTGAAAGAGCATGCAAGGAAGTAATTTTCATGTTTCTTCTTACTTACTTACTTACTTTTCTCTCTCATTCTCTTTTCTCTCACAGTTTGCTTATCGTCAATCTGGTGATACGAGTGTTATTCACCTTCGTCGAGTTCTTTACTATTTGGACGCTGATTTAGCTGAATCTGATTTTACTCTACTTTGTAAAAAATATGCAACCAATGATTTCAACGTCAACTTTTTACAATTAGTTGAAGATCTGGACGACACATTTCATGATAGAATTTGTCCTCAGCCACCACCAGAGCCAATTTTAGGGGTAAAATAATTATATAAACTCTACTTATATAATTATATGATAATTTTTATATATTTAATTAATTAAAGGCTGATGGACCTGAAGAACTTGAATATCCACCTGAAATTGAAGATGCTGCTGGGAAAAATAGCTCCGTGTGGGGATTTGGTGCCTGTCCCTGTGCAGATGATGAAGATCCTTGTTTACCAGCAGATTCAACAAGATTTTATGAAGGTGGAGTAGTTGTTGGTGGAGGAGGTAGAAAACCACTATTGGGGAAAGATTATGTTAAAAAGCGTATTGGAGCAACTTTGGGACAAAGATATGCAGGAGCTTATGGTAAGATAAAAATTAATAATTTGACTTCAGTTTCATATTGTGTTTGTTTGCAGTTTACTCTCCTGCTGCTGGCAAGGCATCTGCTGTTCCTTCAGGAGGTCAATCTACAGAATGTAAGCCAAAGCCAGGTGAAAGTGAGAAAGTTGATTTGAGAAAACTAATGGAATATCTTCAACAATATCTTTATCGATATCGTGTACGAGCAAAAGATTTTTTCAAGGTATGTATTTAATACAGTAGATTGGCTATTTATTTAACACATAAAAAAATTCATTTGAATTCCATTTAGGACTTTGATCCAACTAACCGTGGAACTGTAACTGCCAATCGATTTAGACGTGGACTTGCCAATATGGGAGTAGCTAATTTAGGAAGATTTGATATTTCTGAAGCAGAATTTGATGCTCTTATCAACTACTATCGAATTGATGGTGACCCAACTATGGTTTGTTGGAGAAAGTTCGATAATGATATTGAGTCAAGTTAGTAATTTTTCTCATTCCTATATTACAAAAAAGGTCATATACTAGTACGAGTAGTTATTTACGTATTATCGACCAAGTTGATTAATGTACTTTAGTGAAAGCACACGTAATATAGGTTAAACTTGCTATGCTGTAGTTCTCAAAGTATATTATCCGAATTCTTTTGTAATACGACGTGAGGAGGAGAAAGTAGTTTTACTATTGTGCAAGTTTCTTAATGTCCGGTTTACTGTTTGTTGAGCTAGAATCAAAAAACTATATATATATGTATAAGAAAATGACTTTTAGAAAAGAAATTCCAAACTAGTCCACTTTTATTACACTACTAAGGACTAAGCATACCTAAATGTTTTCTTTTTATGTTTTTTCTTTCTAAATACACATACAGTTTTCCTTCAACGTGGAATTGAAAAGTATCCTAGTATATTAACACCGTCTCCTGATCGTATTGTAAATATACCTGAAAGAGGAGCTACCAACATGAATACAATTCCTCTAAGAATTAAACAACTTGCTGAATGTGGTAATGAAAAGTACTTTATGCATATTTGATTTCTTTCATTGATTCTCTGCTTTTTAGCTGTTGCAAGACTTAAACATCGTATTATTATTGAAAGTTGTAATATTAAATACTTTTTCCGTGGATTTGACAAGTAATTAACACATTTTTCTCATGTTACCCCAAAATTCTTTCACCTTCTATCTCTAACACTATATAACTTTCACTTTTTATATATAGAACAAACATGGGACATATATCTCGTCAGCAATTCAAACAAACATTATCAATGTTAAATTATTATTTTAGCCCAGAAGAATTAGATGCAATGTCTGTAAAATATTGTGATAATCTTGGCTTCAATTATTTGAGATTATTGGATGATATTGAACCTAAATCAACTGAACCTGGATGGTATGCTAAATATAAAGCTGGACGTCTTTATCAACTTAATCGTCCACCAGCAGAACCAAAATGGCAAGAACATGATATTCAAAGAATCATGTACAAGATTCAAGCCAGATTAGTTCGTTATCGTCCAAAACTTTCAGACTTTTTACAAGCTCATGATCTTGTTCATCATGATAGAATAAAAATTATTGATTTTCATCGTGCTCTTGATAGAGCTGGATTTCAGCTTACACCAAGAGAAGTTGAAGTTCTTACATGCTGGTAAAGTTTTAATGAATTTCCCAATTGGTGGTAGGTATCTAATTATTTACCTTCTATTCATAGCTTTCGCTCTCCTGATGATGAAAATGAAATTGAATGGCGATGCTTTGTTAATGCTGCTGAATCAGTTTTTACTATCAATGATTTGGAGAAAGCTCCACGAATTGTACCACATTCATGGCGTCCATTACCAGAAATGGATTATGACAAAGAGTTAACAAAAGCAGAGTATTGTTTGTACACATCAGGAATGAGACGTTTGGCTCAAAGAGTTCACAATAGACGAATTGAGGTTAAAAAACCATTGTCATTTTATTCTCTCTATAATAAAAACTAATTAGTAGAATTACTTTCTCTTTAGTTCAAGCCAATGTTTCAAGATTTTGACATACCTCAAGCTGGACTTGTATCAGAAGATCAATTTCATCGTGTTTTGCATACACGTAATTATAAATTATGACTAAATTGTTTGATTTTTCTTTGCGTCTACAAATTACCCGTTGTGATATTATATTCCATTTAGTTGGTTTGGCTGGCATTACTACGCCATCGGAATTGGAAGCAATTATTAAAAGATTCCTTGTTATTCGTGGTTTGAAGAGAGATGTAGATTATACAGAATTTTTGGCACAACTTGATGCTATTACTTACGTTGAACCAATTACATTGGAAGAAATGTCACCAACTGGAGTTGAATGGTAAATATACAGTATTATGCATAATAGTGTCATTGATAGCAATTTTGACTTAATCATTTTTATTTCCAGGTACAAACAATCTCATCCTATTTGTTCTTAAAGTTGATGATGAATAATAATAATTATTTATTATTATAAAATAAGTAGTAGTATGTATAATGATGCTTTTTTTGCAAATGATGATGATGATCAAAATTGTGTCTTATGGACGACTCAATAAAAAAATAAATGCTTATAAAACAACAATTTTAATATGATTATTGACAAAATTACTAGGTATTTATTAATATTATATATCTTTAATAATATCATTTTTAAATTTCAATATACAAAAATGCAGTGTATTCGGAACTCTCGGTTGCTTTTTTATATCAGTCAATTTGAGTATAGGGATCTAACCTAACTAAGTAACAATCGTTTTCTTACTTATAATCTAACAAGAACAAGAACACTCAAAGGCATTATTTTTATACAATATATGTATGTAGTACTCTCGTTTTTTAACATATTATTACAGTTATTTATAATAGCTACCAAAACAAAATTAACAATGACAAAACAAAACAAAAAAAACTTAAACATCCTCATAAATATCAGGCAATGTAATTTCAGGGTAACTATTAGTGGTTGACTTGGCTGATAACAATGAAAACATATACCTATGAATATACTCAAAGTAATCAAGAACTAAGGCAGTGACATTCTTATAAATATTTAACAACCAATCTGAATCATCTCCAAAAATTAACCAAGCCATTAAAATAACATTCAAAACTAAACTTAATGTTACGACAATCTGGTACAATAGTGACGACTTATTATTATTAATAATGGTTAAAGATGTATTTTTGACTTCAGAACTACTAGGAGCAGTAGTAGGTTTAATAACCACATCATTTTCAATTGTAGTTTTTGTTGACATTTTTTCACTACTAAAGCTATTGGTAGTAGTAGCATTACTACTTTTACTACAAGTTGTAGTAGTATTACATGACTTTATTTCATAGTAATCAGGTTCATCTTCATCTTCTGAAAATAATTCTCTCATCATCATTTCATTTCTTGTTGTCTTTTCTTCTAGTAATTTTACTTTCTTATTTCTTCTTTTGTAAACATTAGTTTCACTTTGTTGACATTCACTTCTTTTAAAGTTGCAATTATATTGTTGTAGAGGACAATTATATTTTTGCTGTTGTTGTTGTTGTTGCCGACTACTATTAAAAAATTCTGTAGAAGATAAAGTATTACTTCGAACACAAGCACCTTGTTGTTCATGTCTTGCATAAATTGGTTCTGACATAACTGAAGCTCGATCAAATAAATCATTATTATAATTTTGTCCTCCTGAGAAAATACTTGGTGTAGGAGTACAAACACCTTGTTGTGAAATAAAACCAGAACTTTGACTTGAACTACGACTTATTGGATTAGTAAAATATGGTGGAATAAACATTTCATGATTTTGATAATTATTATTTCCTGTTCCATAATAGTATCCTAATTTTGGAGGTGATAACAAAGATTTACGTCCACCAAATATTGTAGCCATAGATGAGCTTCTATAATAAGGATTGTTATAATAATATGGTGATGTTACATTTGAAGTAACATAATTATTTGGCACTGTTGTTGTTGATTTCATTTTACAAGGATATAAACCATCAATACAAGAAAATGAAGATGGTATTACTGAAGAGTTGTTGACCATAGGATAATCTTTCCAGATTGGAAACTCATTTAGAAATGAAGTTTGTTGAGGTAATGGAGGTGACGGTGGAGCTGAATGACAAGAAGTTGATGATGAAGGAGGAGATGTTGTTGTTATTTTCGTAGTAGGAAAATTCATTGAAAATGTTTTTTCTGCTGCTGAAATAAAACCTGTTGATCGGTATTTACAAGGTGAATCAATTTTAAGTTTCTTTAACATAAAATTTCCATCATCTTCATCATCTTTAGAACTTGAACTATCATCAACATTTGCTGCTGCTACTGCTGTAGTAAAATTGGTTGATTCATTGATGTATTTACAAGGTGAATCAATTTTAAGTTTGTTTAACATAGAATTTCCATCTTCATCATCAGAAATTAAAATATGATCATCATCTTCTTCTTCTTTGTTGGAATTTCTTGATGAGTAACAAATGTTAATGTTTTTATTATAGAGCCCACCATTTACTTTTCTTGGAACTGAGTACCTGTAGTGGTAAATACAACAACAAAATCAAATTATTAAATGAAACAACAAATACTTTAATTTTTTTCTTGAAATTGTATTTTTACTTACCTCATTCTTCTGTAAATTGTAATAATGATGTACCAGATAAATGAAATAGTTGTAATGATAGTAGCAGCTACAAAGCACCATTCTGAAATCTCTTTTATAGTTGTTGAATCCATAGTTAGTTGAAGAATTCCTAAGAATTACGAAACGCCGGTTGCGTAACTTCACTTTACACACTTTGCGGCGTTTCGTCAACTTTTTCGTTGTTAAATTGTCAACTACATAATTTACTTACTTATAATTTTTATACATATACTATTTACACACTTTGTCAAGTTGTTTGCATTTCAAATTGTCTAGTTAGTTTTTCAAAAATAAGTGAAAAATAAAAATCAAAAAATCAGTCCACTAGAAAATGCAATGCGCGGCAGTGTCGTAACTCCCACGTTGAAATGAAGGCGGTAGTATTTATTAGTCAGCATCTTTACCCTCAATGAGGTCATTACAAAGAGCATAAACAATATATATATAAATCATTCAGAGTTATCACACTCTTGTAATTCTAGTATACATTCATCCAATTGCTTATAGAGTAATCGACTTTTTAGTCCATTTTTAAACGTCTTAAATAAAATTTCATTTGTAAAATCGTCAGGTAAATTAGACCACTGCTTTATAGCATTATATTTAAAAGTTCTTCTTACATAAGAAGACTGGTTAGATTGTTTAGGAATAATAATATTTCGAGAACGTGTACGTATTGAGTTACATTCATCTAAGCTTAAGTAATTTAAAAAGTGCTCTGGGCACGTATTAGAAAAGATCTTAAAAGCTAGTAATAATGTTTCCAATGTATATAAATTATCAGGGAATAATACACCCATGTCATATGTCATCTCAAATTTGACACTCTCATATTTAGATTTGTCTAATGCAAAGCGACCAATTCGTCTCATAATATTGTCAACTATTTTTAAATTACTCTTATTACAATTGCCCCAAATCAGAGGGAGATATCTAACAACCGAAATGACATATGCATTAGCAATAATTTTTCTATTAGTTTCAGACAGTATATTTTTTAGTGGATAGAGTGAGAACAATATAGAGTTACATTTCTTATTCATATTGCTAATGTGGTGAGTCCAACTAAGCTCGCTATCAATGGTCAAACCAAGAACCTTTAGTTTATCAGTAGATGTAATTTTTATATTTCTAATATTTAAGGTTATTGGTCCGATGGCATTGACAATGCGAGGATTCCCAACCAAAATTAATTCCGTTTTTTCAACATTCAATTGCATATAATTACTCTCCGTCCAAGTCAAGACATTCTCAATATCTATTTGAATTTTATCAATAAGAGTTTTAATTTCATTTGGAGGAGCTGAAAGGAATAAAGTATTATCGTCGGCGAAAAGCACAGTTATACAATTTTTAATGTGAGACGGTAAGTCATTTATATAAATTGAAAATAAACTTGGAGAAGCAACTGTCCCCTGCGGCAAGCCAATGTTAGTCGACTTATTAGTTGATGAACTCTTATTCATAAAAACAAATTGAGATCTACCCATAATATAGGACTCAAGCCACTTAGTATCTATACCATACCATCGA
>VCNE01008378.1:0-13690 GCA_009869805.1 Oncopodura yosiiana
CAACTTACTTGTAGGGATATTTGACGCGAACGCCGCTCTGCCGTTAACATGCAAAGGACACTTTTGGTTACCTTTGAGTGAGTTAATGAATATATCATTTTGTTTCAAGTCAAACAATCATATGCCATTACTTGGCAATGGCGTTTTAACATTGGCCACTTGTCATCATTTCTTAATGGGTATTTTATATATATTCTTAATTTTTCAATGAGAGATAGTGACGGAAATAACTGCATTAATTGTGCATGTTACTTATATTGGAACAAACATGCATATAATGAGTATGCTCAGTGCACATTTCAGGAATTCATCAACATTTATTTGTTGTAAATATGCTATTCAGCTATCTAAATTGTAATCTTTCTCACTATTGTGATTTTCAGACATTTTCACCTTCTCGTCGTCCTAAATTTAGTACTAAGAAATTAGTACTACCGAATTTAATTCTATTGAAGAAAATGGTATTTCCACAAGAAATGGGAAGGACCATTTCCCACTATAAAAAAAATTGGTCCTAAAACTCGGATCATGCATCCGGATCAATTGTGCAAGATGGCTACCAGTTAACAAGAAATCATCAGTGTCTTCCGTGTTCGCACACACAAGATTTAAGTGTAAAGTGGGATGGGGAAAATGTTGCTAAAATTCCACACAATTTGACACCAGTAGCAATTATACTCATTTTACTGTGTTTTTACATTGTCAGCCCTGAATTCTTTCCAAAATTGCAAAAGTATCACGTTTACGTTCTTCATAAAAATTCATATATCTTAACTTTACACTGAAAACATTTTGCTATTAAATGATGTGGTTGATATTACGAAGAAAAAGATAACAGGACTCTATTTGTAATTTTCTTTGATTCATTTGTATAACCTATACTTGATCATATATTTTTGCTTAACCTTCGATTTAGTTCGTAACCTTACCTGTATTTATTTATAATATGTCTTGTCCTCTGGTCTTACCGTTAGAATCATCCAACTTTTATTGCCTTCAGCTGCAAAGCGACAATCTTGCATATACATCGGACCTATTGAAAAGGTGGTTTTAAATTATACATTTTGATGTACCATTCACGATATCAATATCAAGTATATTTATTTCTTTTCCTATATTAGTATCTATAGAAATAATTATATATCTAATTTTTTTATTGTATACCTTACACTCTTACTAAGATTATTTTACAAAAACTTTGGTATAGCAATAACTAAAAGTAACAGTGCATTTCAGCACTCTTAAAACTAGTCAGATTATATTTCTAACTCACCTTATTTTGTTTTTTGATTTTGCATTTTGATTTTTGTCATGATTCTTTGAAATTTATTTATTTAGATTTTGAGATTTATAAAATAAATCTCAAACAATAATGACATTGTCTCATTAATTTACACAGTTACAAGATGGCATATGTTAGATTTCCATTTCCTTTTCTTCACCGAATGACATATTCACAAATGGAATCTCTTCTAAATGACTAGCCTCCGAAGTGACTGTTTAGAGAATTTAAATGTTTTGTTTATGTTTAATTTAAGAGTATGAAGTATATAGTGAAATGAAAATTACCTGGCCTTAAATAAATATCCAACACAAGCCCGACACGAAAAACCTGTTATTTTGTGGTAGAAAATTGCATTTTGAGTGGAGTGGTGATGATGCTTCTGTTGGTTTGGAATGGATCATTTCACCTCCATCTTTTAGCTCAGAAAATTTTCAGAACCTTGTCATGGCACAAACTCGAGCACTTGGCAAACCCAATGTTGATGGCCATTTGTGTAGTTATAAGTCACTTCCTCAAGGTTCTATTAATTAAGTTAATTAATGCTCACCTTTATATAGCTCCACAACAACAAAATGACTTTGCAATTCACGCTAGAAAAAGTTAAACAAACATCATCAGAAGCTTTCTTTGTTTGCTGCGTAGTAAGTGAGCATAGTAAGATATATATAATGTGGCGTTTACAATTTACTGCCGATTAAATAAAAGAATTAATTAACAATAAAACTATTAATTGGAATTTAGAGATGGATATTTATTAATTCAAACACACTCTCACATTACAGACGCTCCAATCCAATCCAACCAACCTCTCATTCATCTAACTCTCTCTTATATACTACACACTCACACTGCCTCAGGCATAAACTTTTATTTCTCTCATACCCACCAATCTCTCTTACTAGCAACCGTATCACGCACACACAAAGCACAAACGGGCAGAGAGCCCCGTTACACTTTCTGCAGTTCCTATAATATTGGGCCTCACAATATTCACATCATAATTAACTACACTAATTTAACATACATTCATCATACATTCAGCTAGTATTTACAAAAGGGAACTTAGAAAACGGTTAAATTAAAATTGCCAATAATTATTGTACTTTACAACAAATTAATTCCGATTAACATATTTAATAATAATAAACAAAATATCTTGGGCTGGAATTCTCATATAGTCGACGATTTAATGTGACCTATTAAAAGTATTAATATACTCGTAAATGATGGATGAAGCGATGGGCTCTGGCTCGGGGCCAAGGCTTGCTAATGGTCTCATTTCGATAGGTAGAGGCGGTGGTGATGTTGTAGGTGGAGCAGTTGAGGGCAAGTTGTAGAGAGATTTTCTTGTTTTGGGTAGTTTTAGAGTGGTGACATTATTTGGTTGACTCACACGACCCATGGGTGGTTGATAGTGTACTTGTGGGGGGTGTGGTCGGAGATACATTCTGTCTTCACTAAATCGCCTATATCATCTCTTCTTAAAATATACAAATAAGATGAATAGGAAGCCTACTACAAGTGTGATGAGTAAAACTCCATTAGAGATGAGAAAGGCTGTCAGTTTATGATCAAGTGACTCCAGAGTCAGGGCATTTGCTGTTGGAAAATATCTTACTCCAGCAAATGTTGCTGGAAGTTAGTAGAGTAGAGTAAATTCTAAAGAATAGCCACATTATTCCTACGGTAAGAAGACCATCATAGAACACCTGAAGATAAACAAAATGAGTTGAGTGATGTTCTTTTAAATGTTTGAACAGAGCTGTATCATTTAAATAATTAATCTCGGTGATATTGGTTAGAGTCTGTTCTAAGTCACTCCAGTCAGTGTTTAATACCGTATTATATGTTTGGTGAGACTTTGCTGTAATAAGGTCATCTTCAATAGATTGAGCCTTAATTATTCGATCATTTTTTTTTAGATTTCATTCTTTGTTCGTTATTCACGGGTACGCGTGATTCATAAAAGTATTTCAAAATTATTCCATAAATAATATAGGTATTTTTCAATTAGTTAGGCAAGTTAGTCCATTAGATAACACATCCAAATTTAAATTGAACCAATTCATCTAAAACTTCAGCTGTTGTATTTACCTTCTTGAGAAAAATATGTGGCGCAACGCGATCTGACAAGCCCTTGATAATATGTTTTATCTTCTTAGCCTCACTCATACCTGGATCGACATACATAAATATAATGTATTATACTAAAAATCCTCAATGCTTTGCGTTGGACATAATTTATTAACCCTTAGTTGTCTCTCATATTCTTCCTCTGTTCTTTTTGACTTAAATGCCCCAAGCAATTTGTCCTTTAGGTCGTCCCAATCAACAACAACTTGATCAATTGGAACACCTTGCGTTCTAGCCAAAGCACTAATATACGTTTTATAAAATGTTAATGCAGCTTTAGAAAAATGCAAAGGCAAATTGGCCGCTAGTTGTATTTTTGTCCAATGGTTTAATGAGGCGATGGTCATGTATTTTTGTAGAAAATCTCTGAATGAAGAATCCCCAGTTGTCCTGATGCGGTTGCTGGTGGTGATGTTTGAGTTGGTGATGATGATGTTTGAGTTGAAGTATCAATTAGAGTCGATTGTGTTGATGATGATGACTCGTTTTTTATGAATTACTTTGTGGTTCACCAAAATCAATTTTTATTGGTTCATTTTTTACAGGAACGTTTCCTCTAATATTGTGAATGAGATGATCCAGCCTTTTCTCAATGGCTGCCATGTTGTTCATTGAGTTGGTAAGGCATAGCACCAAGCTTCTGGATCAGGTTGATTTAGTTTCTTATGACAGTCCTCAGCCTGCAGGTGTCGAAGAAAATCTTCATGTTCTGAAAATGTGAAGTCCACTTGAAATAAAAGTGGGATAGAAGTCGATTCTTAGGAAATGGACGCAGAAAAATTCCGCTATTGATCTTTATAGGTGGTTGAACGGTCAGTAAATCAGCAGCGTTGACTGTTGCGATGAGTAGGAGGAGGAGGAACTTCTTAGATGTCATCTATATTAAAAGAGGAGGAGAGAAAAACAAATAATTATGGATTAAATCTCACCGGAGGTCGGCTTATTCTGCTGAGTGATCTAAGACTTGGTATTGGCCTCTATATTTCATTCCGAGTTTTTTTGAGAGGCCCTTCTTTTCGAGATTTGGAAATGATACCAATACCAAACTACCAACTTTGAATTGAAAATTTCTTCTCTTTTTATCAAATTTTGTTTTTAACTTGGTTTGGTTGAATAATACATTATCTGTTGCAGGTTGGGCCAAAAATACTATATATAGCTCGCACAAGAGTACGAGCTTTTGTTGGAACTGGCATTGTAGCAATTGCTTCAATTTTTTCAGGGTCAGGTGAGATGCCCTGGGGGTGACAAGATGGCCCTATAGATTTATTATTAAAAAGCTGGTACATGGATCAAGAAAGCAATGTGCCATTTGTTTGTCTGAGAGTGGCCAGATTGTCTTTGGTGGTTGTGATGTTTTATTTCCGTTTAAGGGAAACAACGTACAACCATAAAAAAGTGCTCAGTAAATCTATAATCGCCGCCAACAAATTTCTTCACATTGTTATTGTCAATTAGATCACTATACGTTAGTGTCTAATGTGACAAGTTCATAGATCGTTCAATACGTATAAGTTACTGCTAACTTCGGTAAGAAGAAGAGTTAATTTAAATGATTGAAAACGTTGCTTTAATTTTTGTATGTGAATTAAATACCTAGATTCAAAATTATTGTAACCTTAATGTTACTGTCGATTGTAATAAGATTTGCAAAAATGTTGCGTTCACGTTCTTCATAAAAATTCAACTTTATCTGAAAACTTTTTGCTATTAAATTATGTGGTTAATATTACCAAGAACTTACATCACGTAGACTTTATTTGTAATATTTGTTTATTCATTGCGTAACACACATTGGTGTTGTAACCTGCTATTTGGACAAACTTGTTTTATTACATTTATATGTTTGTATAAGCTGATGATGCTTTCGAGTTTTAATGTCCATTTTGTTTGCAATTTTTTCGTATTGAATCTCCAATTCACTTTCATTTAACTTTCTTTTCAATGAGCTATGAAAACTAATTAATACTTAATTTCATTCCTTTCACTGCTTGCAAAAACAAATATTTTATCTCATTTAGTGTTAATAACTAGTTGGACGCTGTCAAAAAATTTTGGGTCCGCTTTTCTGAGAAACCTTAATAAGTCAAGTAAATGTCGATTTGTAATTTTTACTTTATCTAGCTGTTTATCTAGACATTTATCATGAATCAGAATCATGTTTGGTAGCTCTGGGGACGCCGTAAAATGATTAATTAGAAAGGCTAGTAATTAGAAATGTAATTACTTAATTTAAGGTAATTATATCGGTAGTATTTAATTAATTTTAGTAATTAGTAGTTAATTAATAGTGAATAGTTATGCTGTGTAATTTCATAACACTAGTTTTGGGATGTAGGGTTTGCAACTTTGGTTATGTAACTAAGTTTCGACATTATTGTGGCCCAGGTATATGATCTTTAATGACTTTGGTATAGAATGACATTGAGCTTGCTGTAAAATGTAGAAGTTCTCTTTTCAACAGTTTTGAATTAATTGCTGGCTAGTTTTGAAACTCAGCTAGATAGTCAATGTACTTTCTAAGCTGGCACAGGTCAAATTTCCGTTGCTAACTTTTTGGTTTTGAAACTGGAATGTTGAGAACACCTCAAAAGTTGATCACATTTTTTTTGGAAGTTTGAAATTTCAAAAATGTATTAGATTGCAACATATATTGTAATGATGTTTACTACTTGAAATGAAAAATATTAATTAAGCTTCTAACTCGGTCAATGGTATTTCTATTATTTGTTTCTAGATGTCAAAAATGGGCATGGCTCGATGTGGACACAGGTGAGTTACTTAGATTGTAGTTGAGCGATATCTGAAATTTTACCCTAAATTGTCTACGAACTGAAATAAATCTAATAATGATATATCAATGCTAAGAACCGTTATGTGAATTTAAATTATATCTGAAGACCCATATCAGTTTGTAGAGCCAATAAATTACATTAACATTTTATACCACATCACAAACAGATTAAAAACCTGTGACAAAGTTTGGTATAAGTTTGTGAATGTCTTTTAACACGCACAGCTGCGTCATGTGTGTGAGGTAAATCATGTAGTGAAATTGAGTAATACTCCGTGAAGTTTTCCTTTCCTTAAACTTACATACGTCATGGTCATCTAACTTGGATGGAAGGCGTGGCGAAATATACCGCATAAACGTGGAAGTCGCTGTTTGTAATAAATATATATTCATCCTCTTATATAACAGACTGATCAAAAGTTTAGGGTTTAGTAAACACTTGTCAACTTACATAAATCTTTTCCACCATAACTCCACACAAACACTAACTCGGAGGATAGCTAAACTGTGTCTCCAATTTATATCCAAAGAGCACAAATAAACCTATTAAGATCCAACACTCTAAAAAACACTCACGCGTCTTTATCTGGAAACCATCTTTGATATGCATTAGCACGGATGCTTTCATTTTTAGGCACAAAAATAATTCTTCCTTTTTTATCTCTTGCTTTCACCAGTTCTGAAGTATCGGTTCCACCTTGACCTCCATCAAATTTTTCAACATTTTGTACTTCTGGTACAGAGAAATGTTGTACCTGGACAAACAAATTATTCATTCACACAAAATACTTCTACAACAACATTATGGCTCTCTGTTTCTCTCTATATGTTACACTATAAGTATATTATTACAGATACAAATTACTACTACTCATTTTTAACGGCGTGAGCTTATATGAGCTTATACTCAAACATGCTCTTACTCTTTCATCTCAACTCAGGTTTTTATAGTATTTTAATCCAGAGTAGTGCCTCGTCTCTGTAATTCAGGCTCTCTCTACCAGGATCTTTTCCATGAAGAATAGATGCAATGTCCACGTTACGCTCTGTATGTTCTGTACTAGGACTAGCAAAAAACTCCTTTACCTGACGCGTTATTTCCTCCGTCAGTTAATCCTTTCTAATGTTGCCATCAACACGTTTTAAGGAAGCGTTAGGCTAGGTTAGATAAATCAGAATCAAATAAATATTGCACGCAAGTATTAATGTTTTTTTTTGTTTTTTACTCAATGCAAAATTATAAACGGAAGAACAATGGAGTAATGGTTCTGATGACTTATATGAATTATATGAGTGGATGACACTACTATCATCACCTACACTACTACAATTACTTTTCTGGAGCTCAGTGCACCGACTCCTGTTAACTTTTGACAAAATGGACGACCTACTTACTACAGCTCATCAGAGGAAATAATTTTTCTTTATGATGTGTATGAAATTTCTATGATTGGATGACGCATTGCTGTTATCGCCTCATACTATATCTGTATTATATTATAATATATTCAAAATGCTTTGTGTCTTTCTAAATAAAAGTTTATTATTGCCTGAATTTATCTAATGAGTATTATTACTTACCTTTATAATTCTTGTAATAGGAATTATTGAGCTCCTCACCAAAAAGTTCCTCCTCTAGCTCTTTTTGGAAGTTGGACAAAAGTTCAAATGCTCTGCTGCGACGAAGAATGACCTTGTCAGCCAACTTTCTAGTACATTAACTATCGAAAAGAAGAAGAAAGAAGAGCTGTTAACCGGATCAATTTCAGCATTCTTACGAGCTCCTCCTGTTCAAAAAAGAGACAGTAATTAATAAAACTATTATCTCAATTACGTACTCTAACAAATTTGAGTTCCACAAAGTTTCATTGCGTACTGATGGTGGCACGCAGCCTTGAAGAAAAGCCTCCATACGAGTGCACATACGCAAATAAACTGAATGGTTCTTATTGTGGATGCGAATTAATTGACTTTTGTGATAAGTTCTCCATCATTGACTCTGATACTCTCCTTGTATCCATATGCATTAAGCACCTGAAATATCACTGCTTTAGTATATAGGACTACTTTGTTTAAACAGGCAACTTTGCACTTCCTTGTACAGTAATAGTCACTACTTGATTTTGCAGGGACTTTGTTAAAAACTCCAGGCATGGAGGCAATGCAGCTCTTGTGTAGCCATTGGTACTTGCAGACACTGGAGGTTCTGACAACCTAAAAAGTGAGCAAAACGTAATATAGATAAATGAACTCATAAATAATTCTTGTAATTTTATTATTAGTGTGCTACTGCAGTAGGTATGTAGGAATATATTGACTTACCTATCCAATCATTTTGATCACTAGAGCTTTGCCAACAAAAGCAGTACCTTCAAAGGAGTAAGTAGAGTTTTATATTAAATAGAGATTCAGAGGAAATGATGTTGTATTGCTATTCTAAGTATTTTTGCATGTGTAAAAATCACCATTGCTATTATTATTAATATAAAAAGACAAGTAGATTTGTATGCGTATGTATGTAAATGAATGTAAATAAATATACGGTTGAATTTCCAATAGCATTTAATGGAACTCCACTATTGTTGCTGTTGATATTTCTTGGAGCTGCTATTGGATTTCCAATACCAATAATTTTGTAGACAGAGTAGAATGTGTATATAAATAAAATAATAGCCCTTTTTTCTAAATCTTTTTATCTAACTGGACCAGGATGTCTTGAATGGATTTAGCAGTTGTTGCATCCGTAGCACTGTAGTATCGACAGTAGTTAATCGGTTGCAGCATGGACAGTTGTTAATTTGTTGGTTTGTTGCGACATTGACAGTTCTGGTCAAAGATGATGAAATTGAACTGGTCGTTTCTTGGCATTTTTGATTTGTTAATTATATCTACATAATTTCATCATTATTTTTACAGTAAATATTTTAAAGAGTGACATGTACCAACATTATCATCACCATTGCTATTATTATTAATAACTTTCAAGTTGATGTTGATGTTGTCAAAAGTAAATGACATAGTAAAGATGGTAATGGTAATTACATCATCCATTATAAAACGTCTTTTCGAACGAAAGTTGGTAACATCTACAGAAGCAGTAGGAACTTCATAATTAGTCCTCCCACATTGCTTCTTCATCCCGGATTTCCTGCATATCATCATCATCATCAAAATTGTTCCCAAAACTGATTGATTTATTATCTTCTGTTGATGTTCTTGGCCTTTTGAAAAGGTTCTCATTACTGTGCTCTCGCTGATTGACAGTTTGTTGAAAACCCTCTGTGATATCCTGCTTACAAGGAAATTTAATGTAAAAATTAAATTAAAATTACAAAACTAGATGTGGTACTACCACTACTACTAGTTGCCATTTCACAAGTAGAGAGTCGTCGTTTTCTCTCTGCTCGTCCAGCAATTTCAAGATGCGACATTTTTGGAGCAAATTATGTTTATTGTCATTTCGGTTAAACATGCTCAAACCAATTGTAGTTAGCATTGCAGGGAGAACATTGTTTGTTTGGCTATTATTTTTGTAGAAAAGCACTTATTAAAATTACTAAATTGGAGAAACGCATTTAATTTTAATAAATAGTAAGAAAGTGAACAGTAAATTACGTGAATTGAATGTCGTGAAGCAGATGAGAAGCAGCAACACCATTAACATTCTCTCGTCGCTGCTCAAGTTCTCTTCTTCTTTTTGCTAATTGAAATGCCGAGTTCTTGACTTTTTCTTCAGTTTGAAGAAAGAAGCCGAGAAGAAGACATGTTTGTGTCGTTTCATTTTTATTTCGTAAGAAATTTTAATTGTTGTCAAAAGTGTTAATGTAAAATAAAAGTGATCTTTAAGATTAACATTTTAACATAACATTTTATTTGATTAAAAGTGTCTCAAGAACTTTTGTCACAAAATAGTGTCATCGAAAGACCTTTTTCACAGTGTCACATGAATAAAACTTTAAAAACAGTGAGAAGTTTATAATAATTTGTACAGTTTTTAACAAACGTTTTGTATAATCTGTGTGCTTTTCCGCTGTTCATTATAAAATGGAACAACGGTGATTAGCTTGGGTCATTAGATAACGCGACAGAACTCGCGACTCAGACTTGAAAAACCTCAGTAATACGCTCTGGTTATTAGGAAAGGGACAAATTAGGCTAGCAGTCACGCCAATTTTTTTCTTAATTAGCTGTTAGGTTAGGTTAAGTACATATGCAAAGAGACCCTAAAAAATTATTTTATAATATTCCAATGCTACACTCTTTAAAAAGTCTTAACAAATCACAAGCAAGAGTTGATACACACACATATATATATAATAAAATCTATAATCTAGTACTAATTAATAAAGGCAGGGTCAAGCAAAGCAGTGACTCTGTTAGATCCAGCAAGATATGCTGCAAAAATTAAAGAATGGGAGAAAATCCACGACAGTCGATGAAATTCGGTACATAGAAAAGGAACAAAGATCAACCAGAAATTGTTCAAGAAGAAAAGAAAAGAAAAAAAGTTACAACAGTCATTAATTAGAGTGGCTGGCAAGCAAGTGGCTAAAATCAAGAAAGATCTTTCGCAAGAGAAGAAATTGTCTAAAACAGTTGCAAAAATGGTTGGTGGATTATACTAGTTATATTATACAACTATACATATATATTGTTATTTATATAGGCTAAGCTCAAGAGGAGAGAGAGAAAGAGGAAGGAGAAAGCAACTGCTATTGCAGAAGAGAAGAGAATGGAGGAGGAAAGGAAAATAAATGATGATGAAATGAATGAGTTCACCGTCAGGCCTGAAATTTTTACAAATTATATCTCTATAAATTATTTAACTAAAATTGAAAAATCTTAAGCATTTTTATCTAATGGATATTAAAAAAATTAATTGACTTTGTGTTTTAAAAGTTCACATAGTTCCTCATCAACAATAAATAAACTTTCTTGTAACTTCCAAAGTTTAAAACGTTGTACTTGAGTTATATTATCATTTTCACTTCTTTTTAAAATTGTTAATGACCATTTTTAAAAACCTCATTAATCTCTTATACGGCATCCCTGGCATAGTAGCTAAAATAAATATGAAAGTATAAAACAAACAGAATATGAAATTTAAATTTTATACGTTTAAAAGAATCACACATCTCAGCTGTCTTCATTCTCATTAAGATTACTTGTAGTAGTAACTGGTTAATTGATTTTTATTAGTTTAGTTAGACTGTAGTATTAGTGGAAGACAGAGTTGTTGCTGGAACAGCATAATTTTTTTTATGGAAGGCATAGTAGTTCTCATTGTTGTGTCAAATGGTACTGATTGAGTTGCAAACTGTTTTGTTCTTGCTGTAGTAGTTGACACTTTTGTGACAACAGGGGCTAATATATCTACAAAAAGTCAACTTTAGTTAAGCTATAAAAATCATTATATATATAGTACCGTCCGGTAACAATCTGCAGTGTCCAGTCTTCTCAGCCATAAAAATATTGACCAAAATAGAATGTTGAAAACAAATTCCTTCATGGTAACACGTAGAATTGACACTTAGCCTGTACACATTGAGTACAGGCTAAGTTGGTACTGGTAGGATTGGTACTGAAGTACTCACAGGCAATAATTAAATTAATAAAACTAATTATAACAAGAAGAGCAATTTTAGAAGTCATTTTGTCACACCTTAAAAAATGCTTAGCATTTTATAAGGTGGATAATATAAAAGTCTCTAGCTATGCAATGCACTATAAAGTAAAAAGATGATGGGACGGTTAAGCTGAGCTTTACTATTACACAAAATAGAAAATAACCAAAAATGTTGTATTAATAAAGAAAAAATCTAAAAATATTGAAAATAGATAAAATGGATCGAAATGGCTTTTAGTTATTTTGATAGATAGAAAAAACACTAATGTACACGACACCGATTTGATGTCAATTAAGTTAATGTAAAATGATTCTACTAATGATTGAAAAATAAATAAAGTTATGTATTGACTATAAATCACTCAACACATTGTGATACTTTATATTTTACACAAGTTTACATATTCTTCACTATATAGTTGGACGCCTTCGTCTGTCCGTTGAAGTCCACCAAAAATCTCTAAATCACGACACTAATATAAAAAATATTTATATTTAGATTTACAAATGTCTTTACTATATATTATTACTACTTACCGATTTCAATACAGTTATAATCCCAGCATCTGATAATCTAGTCCTTTCAAAAGGATTCTGAATAATATCGGATATGATATGTCTACAATATTGGATTGACCGCTAGAACTTGATTGAACTAGATTTGTGAGACTCTGTTAATTGTTGCTTGATTTAATTGTCTTGATGTAGATCTTTTGTCCGTTGTTCTTCGACTCATTTGTCATTTAAGTTAGTGTTTATGAGACGATTCAAATCAGGTTCAGTATCTGTGAAAATAACATCAATGCATACCATCTAGAGAGCCACTCAAGTCTTGGCTAGTAAATCTAGCGAAAAATGGGCTAATTATATACATGAATTTAGTGGGACAAGTGATTTTATCTACTGGATTCCTTTTGCCTAATACTCTAAGGAAGGCAGAAAAACGTTTTGTAGCTTCGATTGCCTCTTTCATTTCTTTTGATACTGCACAATATGGGAAGCGCCTCTGTAAAGTATCTATAATTTAAAACATTTAGTATTAATAAGTATTAACCAAATGTATATTTGCAACCACAAACTCCGATAGAACGTTGTTGGTCTGTGCCTTCGAATTCTTCATATACTTTGACGCTTTTAGGCCACAATGGTGAAACATTCACTACGCCAACAACACAACGTCTTTCAATGACTAGAAATAAGTAACTCTCTTACAACACCAACAACATATTGATATTAAATACTATTTTAGACACCAATTCATTGTACATTATTAGGATGGTATATGTACATTAAATCTGAATATAAGCATTTTAATTATTCACTAATCATATAGTTTTTCACAAGGAGCTATAAGTCTCGTAAATTATTATAGTTAACTAACATAAAAATAATCACTTGATTTCTATTGTGTAATAAATATCATGCAAATAGATTCAATTGATGTTTTAAGCTAATGAAATTATTACAGAGAAAAGGTTTGGTTTTTACTGTATAATAAGTATCATGCAAATAGATTCAATGACTTAGATTGACATTCTAATTATAAAAGCTCAATTCAAACTATCACTTATGTAATAATAATAAGTACTGTATAAATGCACATGATAAATAAATTGATATAACCAGCTAAAAAATCATTTAGTATTACAATATGCTTAAGCAATTCTAATCTTTATTTAACATCAAAACGATTGTCAATAGAATACACAACTCATAGTCATATCCTCAACATTTCTTAACTAAACTATCTTCCTTAACATGTACTCCATTAAACTTATAAAAAGCTTTTTTAATAAAATATCTCCCATTTACAAAATGTTTTAAGAGATAGCATGGAAATTTAGTATGAATA
>VCNE01008381.1:0-46610 GCA_009869805.1 Oncopodura yosiiana
ATGTCAAGAAAATTTGGAACATCAAGTTGAAAAGAAAATATAGTCAAAAAATTGAGTGGAGCTATAGCTATTGATCACACTTTACTGTGATATAAAAAGTTGTGACGAGAGGCTCAACTATCAATTAGCTCTCGCCTATTTGTCGCCCTCAAGTGTCCTCCTTATGTTTCGCTAATCTCTTTTCGGAACGGAAGTTTTATTTTCCTACTCTCTCTCCTTTTCTTCTTCTTCTTACAGATTGCGAGAGTACTAATAACTAATAAAATACGTTTTACAAATCTCTACTTTTTTCTCTTATTCTTGCTATATAGATATATTTAGTAGTGTATATATAGTCCAGCCAGAGAGAAGAGGAACTCACTTGAAAAGCCATTAGAAGTTACTGGAGAAGTTTTCAAGAGGATTAATAATATTACCTATTTGCTCAACTTAGTATTAGAAAGGAAACCTAACATCGTTGCGGTTGATGATGAGAAGTCATATTGTGTAAATGGGAAGTGTATGTGTAAACAAATGTGAACAAATTTTACTCTCCTCTCTCTCAGTCTCTTCATTCATTTCTTTTAGAGACATAAGATTTCTTGAAGAGGCTTCCATAGAAAAGAAGATAGTAATACAGGGAGAACTGCATTATATTGTCTAGTAGTAGGAAAAATGCCGACATTAAAAGTTAAAAGCATTGAAAAGTGGTTGGCTCAAGCTCTCATCTGTTAGCACCTTTTATTGCCAGCAATTACGTCAATTGAATAACTACAACAACAACAACTCTTCTCTGCTTTTCTTGTTTCTTTGACACTAAACTAGTTCACTAATTAATTTAGAACAAATGATAGTCCTCAATTTACAATGTAGAGTACAAGATAAGAAACTTTTTTTTTCAACTCCAATAATAATTTAAATTGAACATGACATTTATATATAAGGAATTCCCCCAAGAGACCTACAGAGTAGATGAAAGCTTCTACATTTGTACACATTACATAATAATAATACACCTAATCACTTCTTGTTACCTCAACTTCTTTTCCGACCACTGCCACAGCATGACATTTATATGTAAGCCTTGTTCCCTTGCATTGCATTGCAGTTTATCTTTTTTATCCGAAATTCTCTAAAAGTTACTCACATTACATTTTACATTCACCCTCAACTCAAAGGAGCCTAAAGGAATATATATATATATATATATATATATAGATTCAAAAAATGTGCTACATAAGCTGTTGAGAGAGATAGGGAAAAATCATTTTGTCGTTATATATAAGCATTGGTATAGAAGATATATGTATACGTAATATGTTTGAGTAATTTTCATTTCATGAGAGTAAAGGAGAGAGAGATGAGTCTATAAGAGTATGATGATGATTCCATGTTGTATTCTCTACAAGTGGCCAAAGAAAAATTTTTTCCACAAAGGTTTTTCTTTTGCTCAAACTTTAAGAAACTAGAGAGAGATAAATCCCTCTTAGCACCTATCTGTGAGCTCTTTTACATTTGAGCGTGAGCATGGAGGGCGACGACGGCGTCTTTACCATCGCATCATAATCTCACTACCACCACCACCAACAACAACAGAACTATATCTTAACGCATCACATTAAACTACCTTGGATTTGCTCTCTACTCTCTCTCTCTACTCATCTTAAGTTGATTTGTACTCGTATTTGTTCTTCAAACAAACAAAACGGGTTTCAAATGGAATTTTCTTTTTGGAAGAAGAAATAGTATACTACACTACATAATATGTATTATAAAACGCTGAGAGTGTTTGTCTCTCTCTCTCTCTCTAAGCCTTTTTTATCGTATCGACTAAAAGAGAAGAAGACAGGAAGAAAGAATTTTTTAGCCTTTTTCGGGGATACTGAATAGCTCTTAACTAGCATTATATATAATGTTTGAGGTAAAAGGTGTGTTATTAGTTTAACTAACGTAAAAAAAGTAGAGAGCTCCGCTTTTTTGACTCTTTTAATAGTTTTCTAGAGAGAGGAAGTTTGAGGATGAAATGTAGCATTTATATATAAGTAGAAATTTCGTTTGTAAAGGAATGTTGTTGTGGAATCAAAAGAAAGTTCTTTATACTAATTTTGGGGGTATTTTTTTAAAACACTATTTTATATATACAATACAAATAAAATTGTTTGTTGTGGTTTCTCAATGAAAAGGCACGTTATACCTTTGAGAATTTGAGATGTGCCTTTTTTAGTTTTATACTCATTTGCTCAAATTCCAACAAATTCCTCAATAATTGTTAGTTTTAATTAATACTCTACTGATAATTAAACATTGTGGCTCGTGCCATTTAGCCAAAACATATACATACATAATATGATGTCTGTAATAATAAATGTCACTCTTAATACAAAAAAAATTAAACAAGAAAGTTAGGAGGTAACCATAGTATAAAATCCTCTTATGCTTGTGTTGCAAGTCATATCAAATCAAATGCATTATTACATTATACTCTTCATGTTTCTAAACGTTGTTTCATGCTCTAATCTGATGTCATGCCTTCTTAATTTTCCAAAAGAGGTGAAATGACAACGAGAGCTGAACAGGCAAACAAATCAAATAGAGAAGAAAAAAACTGCCCTTGTAAAAATGTAAAATATCAGCTTTCATGTTGGTAGTGATACACAATTGTAAAGTTGAGAGACAGTAAGTGAAAAGAAATGAAATAAATGACAAGTTGACATATAAAAGTTTATCTAAAGCAAGATTTACTTGCACCTTCTAATATGTCCAATGACTTGAAAAATTGCTTTAGTATATAGATATGTATATGAGAAGTATCATGTCATGTCAGTTGAAAAACTAGAAAGAAATATTCTATTGCAATGTATACACAACTCATGTAAATCTGCATGAAAATGCACTAAACTATCAATATTTTGTTGCAATGTCTATTGACTTCGCCCATTCTACTATAATATATAGCTCAGAAACGACGAAAGTACTAGAAGAAAATATCAATTTTCATAGTTTTCATTTTCTATTACTTATTGCTACTGGACACACATCAAGGACAAAAGCCATTGTCTCTTTTTACTCATTCTGATATCAGTAGAATCTCATTCCTGGTTTGGTTTGGTTGATTGTCATCGTTGTATAATGCTGGATTGTAAATCTTGTGGCGGATAAAGTAGCTTCTTATGACATGACATGAGAGAGAACTAACTCTCTTTGAGGAAAAGAGCAAAAGATATCGTAAAAACAACAAATAGCAATTTATTATAGTATGTCCTTCCACTAAAATTTCTCAAATGCCATCATATCACTTTTATATAAAAGACTCTTTTTTCGACCACCATATTGTGTAGTCTTCACTTCTATCTCGTTTTTTTGTCTAAGAACAAGATTGCTATTATATTGCTAGAGAGAACACCAAATTCTTTCCATAGCATTTGATGAAGCTAAAGCTCTATTACTTATTCAACCATTACAAAAAATACCATTTTGGTGGTGTATGGGAGTATATGGAAATTTGTCCTCATTTATTTATCTATCTGTCGTCAGATTCTATCATAGTTTATACAACATTTATTCAAATCAATTCCATTCAAAATTACTAAATACAAATGTAATGAGAGTGAGAATGTGAGAAGTAATATTGCATGTGAATAAGTGTAGAAATATTTACTAGCAAACTATATATGTTAATATGTTTTCAACTAAAGTCATTTTTACAGTGCGTGCTAACTTTTCAAAAAATCTTCAAACCTTGAAATAATCATTGTTGAAGATCTTGCAAAAATTACACTACGCCTAACCTACTGTATCATATATATCATTATAGCAATTTAAGGTGCTTTACTTTGACCCTTTAGTTAGCAAAGGCCGCTCATAATCAAAGAAATCTAATATATATGAGTAAATGCAAGTCGCAACTTATGACGTAATGATCTTCGCCATTATGAAACTGCCTACGAGAAATAATTGAAAATGAAGCGAATAAATGTATTTATTATATTGAGAAATTCAAACAGTATACTATTTTGGTATACTGCTCAACTAGTTCTGTTTAGTACGTCAAATTCTCGTCAACTGTTTGTGAGTCATTTAAGGAAGGGTTGTTTATAAAGGAAATGATGATGAAAGAACATGAAAAAATTGCAACGTATGCAGAAATATTGTAGAGTGAGACAAACACCCGTATTAAATCACAGCACCAAAATGATGCATATATCTATATGTATATTGTATAAACTATGATTTCAATGTAAATATAAGAATAAATTATTATAATAGCTATCCAAATGTGTCACTCATGAATTCCTACCATAAAGAAAAACTAAACTGTTGACCAAGTGTTATAAACCATCTTCCATCTCAATTTCTTGCGCACAGCATCTCAAATTTCTCTAGAAATTTTGATTTCATATATTATATATGTAGATATATGTATACATATACACATGTCGAATAGTCGATGAATACACAACGAAATAAAATGCAAAATACGTAGAAAACCCCAATGAATGAAGCCTAACTAGGACGTAATTGTGATATATAGCTACCCACACTTGTTGTTGATTTTAGCTTTTTCATTACAACTCTTCTTATTCATCCAATGTTATAAGATATATATATATATATACTTCAAAAAATGTAAGTAATATCATCAGCTAATTTTGTTGATTCAGTCATATTTCTATTTTTTGAACAGACTTGTTTGCAAAAGTTAATGTAAATAAAAGGAAAGAATCAGCAGCAATAATTAGAGGCAAGGAAGCAACAAGTAAATGTTTGATGAAAAAGACGGGGCTCTGTTTATACAAAAGTCTACAAATAGTTTTTCATCTCATTTTTCTTCCAAGAACTAATAATAAATAATAAGCTATTTCAAGGTATTTCTTGTGAGAAACCCAGGACGATTTTCTTCAAATGTATTCTTTTATGCTAATGACTAAAACAAGAATTGATGATACATATATTATATAAATATATCTGATGAAATTACACTGTCTGCATCTTCCCCTTATTTCTTGTCTTCTTTCTTTTATATGTATAAATTATCAGTCTTTTTTGCTCAGATACCATGAAAAGTACAAATTGAGCTAAATTCAAGGCTAACAAAAATCTCATCAAAATCGTCATATGAAAGTATATCATTAGAAATATGTGATTCAAAATAAAATGTTTACAAGTTTCTTTTTCTAGTTTTCATTTGAAATTATGTTAGGCTTCATGTCAGCATTGTTAAAAAGCTATAAGGTTTTTTTCACAGAGAGTAAAAAGTGACCAAGACAAAAGAAAAGAGGAGGTGGAGATGGACACATCTATCTATATACTATTGCAACCAAAAGGGAAACAAGAAGTCAGCAGGATGCTGAATATTTCTCATGGTCCTTTTCTCTAGGTCTCAAGTCTCAGCAGGAGATGGACAACAGACATAAAAATATAAGAAATGAAAGAAGAGATGGGTGCTCTCTCTCTCTCTTTCTTATTCTTTCATGGACACATATTTATATATAAAGTATAATCTTTTTGTCCACACACAGGGCAAAGTCAAATCTTGCTTCTTTTTCATTTAGCTTCTGGTATAGAGCATCATCAGCTCTTTAGTTGAATTTGTCCATTGTTGCTCATTTCCTATTTCCTTTTTCCTTATACATTCCAATTACAAAATACCTATAAATCTTCTATATACGTTTTGGCTTTGGCTATTGATTAAAATGAGGAGACTATATACATATATATATGCATAACATATTATAGTAAAGATAGAAATATATGCGATAAGAGTGGCGACTATATATATTAGACCCATGTGGAGTTGTTAGTTTAATATTTCACGCTATTGTGGATGACTTTGTTTATAAACAACAAAAAAATTTTGCAATGTATGTTCTAGACTTATTTAGGTATTCATCACTAGTTGTAAATGAGAGCTGATCGAAGAGCAATCATACAGAACGAATACCACTATTTATAAAGATATGGATATACGCATAGCAAAACGTCTATGATAATATTTTTAAAATATTTAGCAAATTATGACTAATAACAGAGATTGAAAAGAGAAAGCTAATCTTTTTAAACATGTAATCTGGCTATTAGCAACAATACTATAGTAACAACTACTGGATTTTTAATACTACGCATTAGGACTTCCTGAACTTACTCATTGACTACTAGTCAATAGTCTAAAGCAATAGCACCACAGGAATTTTTATTTATGTATATTGTCATGCACCCTCATGTTCATGCAAATACATAAATACAACTGCTAAATACTATGTTTTTCACAATATGTCACTATACAGTTTTCCTTATGATGGAACTCAATACTGTTGAGTCAATAGCATTTTTTGTGATCTGGTTCTAAAGATATGTAATGTCATTCAAAATCTCATCATGTTTGTTGGTGATCAAATGATGAGACGCAAAAAGGTTTTTGAAATACCTGTCGGTACTTTCTCGCCGAAGAAGAGAAGAAATATCTCTGATGGGTCGTGCGGTCTCAAGTCGATGAATAACTGACTACACAGAAGAGAATGAAAAGAGTATCATTACAAGAGCCATAAAAGCAGTACTAAGTAGGAACCTTTTACCTTTATTACAAGAGTTTAGTAGAGAGAGAAGTCAAAAGAGAAAAAAAGGAGATATGAGTGAATGACTACTTGGTGGTAAGAAGAAGAGAGAGAAGAGTGTTGTTGAATGTTGTTATGACTTGGCTATGTTGTATATACATTCAGTCAAGTCAACAACGAACAAATAGGAGAGATATAATCATATAATGGATTGTTAGCGTTATGACATTTGTTGTAAGGGATGCTCAGTCAAAGAAGTCAAAGCATCATCAAGTGAACAATACAAAGGGTGCACATTAAAGATCACCTTTGGAGAGAAGAAGTTACACAGCTTTCTGCTTGGTATTTGTTATTTTGTCGTAACAAATGAACATAAACTACTATTGTTGTCGATATCCTATATATGTTCTGCCTCTATATTGCAAACTGCATCAGGATTCACTAAATGGGAAATATATACATGCATTTTTAATTTTCTCCATTTAATCTAGTTTCTACGAGGATAATTAGAATCTCAGGATCCACAAGGCGATGGCAGGTATATACGAGTATTATGTTCTCTGTCTTCTTCTACACTCACAAGCATATATGTGCATATAGAAGGCAAATGCTTATTTGAATTTGCTATAAGTAATATTTTATTGTATGAATTTAATATATAAGTATTTCTAAAAATAAAGGACATTCATTTTCTCCGAGCAAATAGTAGGCCAAGAAATAAGATAATAAATACATAATAATACACTGTTGAACAATTATATGCTGGCAAAAACCTTTTTTTTGACATTTTTAACAGCTGCTTGTATCGTTATCATCACAAGAGAACAAAAACTCCATTATAGTAAGAGTTTTATTACTTTGCATAAAAGACATTCTACATTTACAGGTTGACTACCTAGTAACTATATACACTATAGACATGAGTACTATATAATGCAAAATGTCATTATTGTCTTATAAACCTCTGGAATTCCGTTTTGTACTCTCAAACAATTTCAACAATAGTTTTGAAAGAACAAATGCAGATTCAATGTGAAATGTACTTTTTTGTTTTTATATAATCTCTTGCAAAATATTCACTTTAAAACACATAAGATCAAATAAGTAAAATGCTAGAGCACTTCTCTCATGTATCATCAGGATGAAAAAATATACTAAAATACTACAAAATTCTTTTTTTTTCTCACTAAGATCTTACATCACACGAATGAACAAAACGAAGGAAATTTTTTTAAACGAGTATACAGTATCTATCACAGAAAAGAAAAACCGGTTAGGACCAGTCATCCATTACTAGAAAATGAAATGTTGTGCATAAGTAGTATTAGGATAAAAGAGAAGAAGAGAGAGGAGAAATTAGCTTGAGAAGTTAAATATTTTGCGCTTATCATTATTACACATCATCATCTTCATCGTGATGGTTGATTAAGTATCATATGTATTGATCAACATGAACAAGATGAAGGTACATATCAACATGAGAAAATATTTTGTAAGTATTATATACGTAGTTTTTTCAGTTTTACAAAATCATATAGTCTATGATTTAAAAGGCTAAGAGATAGATAAGTTGAAAAAAAAAATTTTTTGCTTAGTTTGTATTCTCACCTGACTTGACAGAGCAATGAATATGAGCTCTGGACTCATAGTAAACCCAATCGAATCCAGCTTCGACAGCCAACCTGGCCAACATGCCATACTTGGAACGATCTTTATCTGAAGTCGTGATGTCCACAGCTCGTCCCTCATAATGAAGTGAAGGTGTTGTCCTCAATGCTGGAATTGTCTCTTCATCCCAACCTTCGATCACTCGTAGTTTTACACCAGGCCATTGATTCATCACAGAAATTGCCAACGTATTGAGCTTCTCTTTACAACGCTGTAAGATCAAAATTAAAAAAAAACATAGAATAAAATTTAGTTGAGTCTTTTACTAGACAAGAAGAGAGAGAAAGAGAGACGACTATACATACAAATCCATTCAACCTTAGTAAAAAGTGTAACGTATCATAAAACTTGATGAAATTGTTTATGAGTTTATGATATTGCTAATTCATTCAATGCATTTACACATGTTTCAACTCAATCTTTTTAAAAGAAAATCTCTTAACAACAAATTCAACATGCTACTATGTTATCATAGTTTATGTAAACTATATGTGATAAATATTTGTTTTAAATCTAATAATTTCTAAGCTGGCTATAGATAACATTCATAAACATAACATTTCTTTTCTATACATATTATAACCATTCAAAACTCATATAACTGTTGAAAGTGTACTAGACACTTAGTGACTTGGAATTTTCTAGAGCATTTGATATTTTCTTTTTGGTGCAATGGGAATATTATTTTAGTTTGCATCAACTATACTTTCACATTATTGTATTTAAGCACTTTTGGTGGTTTTCAAGTTTTTGACTCATCTCCCTTGACTAATACCGCCTTCATTCCATATTTAATACAACAACAATGTCAGAAGAATTGTTGTGGCTTATCAGTCAAGTCCATCTGTATTTATCATATCTTTTCATCTCACCACATCCATCTCCATTTCATTTCATATGACTTGCTATATAGTAAACTAATAGTTGTAAACGTGTGTGGGTATTTTCTATTCTTTTCATTCTATTCTATTCAACCTACCGTTTGTCAAAGGTATTTGTCACAACAGTCAAAAAGGCTCTCTCGTCTATTTCATTTCAATTGTAAGAGTAGATGACGACGTCGACTCCCATTGAATTTTACATTTTGACTATATATATATATGTGCTGTTGCTGTAAGGTCTATAAAACTACTACTATTCATATTTTTCTTAACTAGAATTTCAGAGATTCTTTCCGTTTTCAAAACGGAGACGTATTTCCAATCAATTATATATATATATAAGAACTTATTGGTACTAAATACATAGACAAAGGTCATCATTAGCCTTGTATGAAACTTTTGTTACACAACCCAAGTTATAACAACACACGTTGCTCTCTTTACCATACAAAGAATTTTTAACGAGTCTATTGTAACTATTTAGTGAGGAAAATCACTCACTCACACATTTACACCTCGTCAAAAATTTACATATTAGATGCACTTTGATGCTTCTTCACACACACACACTCTTTCTCTGTTTACATATATATATATACATATTCTAATTCCTAAGTCATTACGTGTGCTGTGGTCTCCTCGTAAAGTAATTTTGTATTACCATTGCTCCAATTTAGTTTCTACATTGTAGACTATAACTGAGAAACACTCTCAAGTGTGGAAAATGCTTAAACTGTATATAACAATCTTATATTATGCAAACACATTCAAAAAGAAGAAAACTTCTAGGAGGTCTTAAATACACACATATAAACTATGCTATAAGTCTACTCTCAATTCAATTAGCCATCATCATCATCAACAACATTTGAACGTGTATAAGCCCACAAGCACTAAAATGACAATGACAATGCTAATAACAATGATGCATACGTTCCGCTTGGACAAGTTCAAAACCTTTTATCTCCACTTTGTATTACACTTGTGATTGTGTTGAGTTGATGACAAATAATGCAATTAGATGAGAGTTTATAGTTGAGTCATGAGAAGAAAATGAGCATCAATGCAATATACATATATAATACACCTTTTTTTACATATATATGACTCTGTGTAATCTTTCCTTATGTAGCATTGAAAATCATTGAAGGTAAGTAATGTAAATATAAATAGCTCTAAAATGTCTAAACAGCTTCTTTCTAACGAGATATATTCATTGAAAATGAATTTGGGATAGAAAATCGTATGTCAATAAAATAATGCTAATAAAAAATATATGTGGAGAAATATTACTTTTGTTGGTATTCTTTAAGTGAAGTCACCCAAATCAGATTATATAAAATGCATAATATGTAGTTGAATGAGAGTGACAGTAGAAATAATCATACTACAGAGGTAGAGAGATAGAGGACTAAAATATATTTAAGAAATAAATGCAGCAGAGAGAGGCTGACCCAAGAACTCATGCTGTGTCCGTTTGCAAACACAACGATGGGTCGCCACCAAGACATATAATATGATGTTAGAAAATGTTAAAAGTCTCCAAGAGAAAAGTGACTCCCTGCTGGAGCACACACCACACACTCTACATATCTACCTTACTTTTAATGTTGCTATACATATCACATCTTCTCTCTCGTTTTTCTTTCTCACACACTATGTTATGCTCTAATACAACAATATATCGCTTTGCTTTTTGACTTTTCAGTGAATAGTACAATAAGGAACAAGAAGGCAACACAAGCCTTTTTATAAAAGAGACTGCCACAGAGACTACAGGAGAAAATGAAGAATGAAAATTGTATATATAACACAGAAATAATAATATATAATGTAAGAGAGAGAGAGAGATAGAATGACTCAAGTATTGTTGCAGAGGGTACTACTAACTATAGAGTATATACAACAAACCATTTCCTTTCTTTTTATCTATTTCAACGTCTTCTTGACTTGACTCATCTCTCCTAGCCTTCCTCCTTCACACATTTTTCTACAAAGCACCCCAACAAAAGATTTTTTCGAAGAGAAAACATGCTTTTAACTAGCTTTTGCTAGTTAATAACTTTTGTTACCTCTACACACACCATAATACTTACAACAACCACATTACACATATTATAGAAAAAAAGAGGCTAACAAGATGAGCCTTTGAAAAAAGAAGTGTCTGCTTTGGCACGCACGTTGTCACTTAACACAACAGACCTAACAACTAAAGCTACTAGGCCACCCTACAAGAAAAGAGAGTTGAGAAAGAACATTTTTTCAACTCATTCATTAATTATTACAAATTCCAAAATTCAAATATATGTCGAATCGACTATATGTTTATACATATGTACTTGTCATGTGAATTCTTTCTATTAAAATCGACTTAGACAAAAATATCTCTTTGATTATCGGATTTTTACCAATGTCCACCACGCCTTCTTTTTCTTATTTGTGTGTAAATGTTTATTGTAAGTATAGTTTGCGTGTCAAAAGGGTTTTTTTTGTTTGTTGTCGTTATTGTGGTTTTGAGCATAAACTCAAAACATAAAAAAGAAGAGAAGAGAATAAAAGAAGTAAAGTATAAAAAAGCCGAAAGTGACACCTTTGTCGTAAATATTTTAGAATCTGTATATAATATGTACACACATATGAAAACATGAAGACAGGTAGTGTCATTCTGTTTGAACTTTGGTACACATACATATAATTTCATTATGAATAACAGAAAGACTTACTAGGTGGTCAGTTCTTCTTTATATATATATATTAAACTCTATATAGTATTTAAGCCTGTTGTCTACTTATGAGATTACCTGTCCTCGTTTTGAGAACTACGAAGAGTTTTGTCTAAATAATTCACACAAGTGGATTTTGAAATACCTATCACCTGAGAAATATCAATTTACAAAAAAAATATATATCTACTACACATTTTTCCAGCAAGTGAACCTGAGCAAAGCTATAAAAATATCTAACTGTTTTAGCAAAGAATCTGAGGAAGAAAAAGTTTCAATAGAGTTTTAGAGAGTTGGTTTCTCATGGAATGTATGAATGTGACACTGAACCCTTTTCTCTCTCTCTCTTAACTTTGTTTATATTTACAATGCCAATCAGTCTTCATAATGTTTCCATAATTATTTTATATACCTTTGTAGCCTGCCAGCACCTACACCTATATATATTTATAGGCCTCCTTTCTATATCAAGTTTTGAGGCCCATCATATATCATTCTTCAAAACTGTTTTTCAATAGTTTTCTCACTCAACAGCACTCAGTCGACTCTCTCATTCTTTTTGCCCTTTACACAATTCTGAGAGAGGTGAGACAAAAAGAAGAGTGAATCGTGTCTCCCAAAAATTTACACATAGAAAAGAGAGAGAAAAAAAGGTTTTTATTTCTTTTCCGTTTCGTTCATAGTTTTTCTTGACTCTAAAACTCTCTGTGGGAAAAGAGTGTCCTCTTGTCTACTCATCCTTATTGTGTTTTTATAAAGTCAATGGTCATGTTCAGATTTTTAAAGCTTACATTAACATCTTAGGAAATAAAACTTTCAATAAGATATACATTACAAAAACTTCTACTGCTCTTCTTCCTCTCAAGTGTATAAAAGCCTTTGGTTTTTGGTACTCTTCAAATATAAGTCTCTCTCTCTCTCTCTCTCTCTCTCAGGAAGAGTCTTCTTAAATATATTGACACCTGAGCTAGTACCTTTTAAACTATATACTACCTATATACACTTATCCATCATCCTTATCATCGCCACTTAGCTTTCCTATGTTTTTGTGCATTACCTTTCTCTAAGTTTTATTGTTCATATAAATCTTTCCACTCGCCAGTCACTTTTTTTCTTGAATGCAACATAAAAGGTAATATTAGCTAGCTAACTAGTTGTTGAACTTTTATTCTTGTTATATAATAGTCGTAATCTTTTATATAATATCTACTAATATGTTTACAATGAGTTCAACAATAGGAAAAAACAAAAAAAAATATTTTATTCTATAAAACTAACTGGCAAAAGTGCAATTTGTTCACACATCTATTTTACTATTATGCTCATTGTATTCTTAGGCAACCATATTGGTCCATTAGATTCATTATGAGTCAAAATGGAGGGCAGTGATTGGAGACTAGCACACATATCATTTACTCTCTCTCTAAGGAATAGAAAAGGTAAAAAAAGGGGGAGTATAATGATAATGTAGCTGAACATGTATTTGTATCTCTCCACAAGTTTTTTTCTAAGGTAGCTTTTTGATCTCTACCGGAGAAGTGCACCTTGAGTCCCATTTTTTTCTTGCTCAGCTCTGTACTATACATTGTGTACAAAGATCAGATCCTTTATAATATTACATACAAGAAGATAGTGAATAATATATAAGGTGTGTGGTGAGCAGAGTCAGCTAAATGGGTGAACAAGTTTGAAATACTATTGCTTCTTTTTTTTTTTCTCTCTCTCTCTCTCTTCTCTTGCTCTTTTGAATCATCTCGTCTTTTGAGCGACTGTACTGTTTATTAAGCTTTGGGTTTATTCTCTTTCACATGATGAAAGAAGTTGGGCCTTAGAATCTTTCAAGATGAAGCAAAGAAAAGATTCTCTCTCTCGTTTCTCAGCAATTATCCAGCGGCCATATGCATTCCTGGACTTGTATACATTATATATACATGATGATGATGATGATGATGATGATACATTACGTATATATATATATATGTTCTCTTCAGTCTTATATATGTAGATATATATATACATATATATTATAGTACTACATTCTAAGATAAGGAACGAGATGTTAATACATAAAAGCAACAAGAAACAAGAGAGAACCCTTTAGTTACTTTTGAACAAAATTTTGTTTCCAGTATTCTCATTCTCAGTAATGTTGTAAATGTATTTCTATCTATGCCATTTAGTTTCTATATAGATTAACTATACAACTGAATTATATTGCGAGTCAAAATGTAAATTCTTTTATAGATTTAAAGGACGAAGGTATATAAAGTCGGAATTTTGGAACTCAAGGAAATATTTAACAGTGAACAAATTTGACAATTTTCAAAAGAATAATTTAAATCTGTAGATACGGATACTTTCTTTTAAACCCAAGCCGAGATTTGTTACAATTCAACCGAAAACTGTATGTATAAAGTTTCGAGGTTTAGAAGTAATAGTTAATACTATAATATAATAGGATCTTCTGACATCAAAACTACAAGGGATTATAGAATTTGAAGTATATATTGGAAAAAGAGTGTCTTTCTGTCATATATGCCTTATTGCTTCTACATATATGATACGACAACATTGAAAAGAGCATATATATACATATATACAACTCACGTCACTTTGTGGAAAGTCAAGTGACCATGTCTGATCTGAGTGACAAGCAACTTTTGACAAGTATTTGCCACTCAAAAGCCTTTGAGAGAGATAGGTAAGTTGATATTACTCTAGATAGTTATTTCTACAGAAATAAGGTTTCTTCTAAGCTGACTGGCGGTCGTTACTGGTGCGATGCGAATGAGAGATATGTAGAACACAAACGATAAGTTTTTGATGGACATGTTAGTGTCAACAAAAGAAATTAAATAGTAAAATGTGAGCGTGTGTAGTATTATTTGGAATGTAAATCCATCAGATACAGAAGTAAGAAAATTAACAATTTGAAAAATCTCATTTCGGCTACACTAATCTAAAAACAAAATTTACTTATGTATAAATCTTGGATTTAATTTTTACTATGCTATCCCTATGAAGAATTTATACAGACTATGTCACAGATCTATTAAAAATATGCATCTGCAAAAAACTGAAGTTTATTTATTGTAAGCGCATCAAATTGCAAATGGTTACAAAAATCTATTTTAGTAACAACATAGTTGTTTTTATGAAAGAATATAAGGCTTAATATGCCAAACAAAAATATCCAGTCAAGTGAACTTCTTCTTGAAGGAATTTTTCAAGGGTTAAATAATTTTGTGGCCAAAGACTTTGTGTGTATGTGTAAAGTTTGACTACTTCTGCAATAACACACACAAAGTTAGTATATATACTCTGCCCTGCTTCTGACATTAATCCTCTTTCGCTTCGTTTTCCATTGACTGACATATTATATTATGACTTCCAACAGTGAATATAAGTGTCGGGTAACAGACAATACTTATATACTGCATTTATTTTCTTTATTTCATGAGCAACCAAAAACCAACTCACTTCACATACATATGCATATATATATATATATGTGTATATATACATTATATAACTTGTCAGTACTAATATTTTGAAAGCTTTACAACACACATTATGACTAAAAAACATGTGGTTGTTTTTATCCATTGTAAATCAAGACAGTTTTACAACAAGGCTCAACATCAAAATGAGCAAATCCTTTCTTCCTACTACTACCTTTTTTCTTCTCTCTCTCTCTCTCACACACACATACTAGAGGAAAAAAGATTTACAGCAATGAATAGATTCTTTACAACAGGTGAAATTGAGTTTACTTTTTTAGCCAAGGTAATGTTGATGAAGGAATTTGAAGAAATAAATGAGAGTACTCTACTACTAATACTCTGCACTATCTCTCATAGATAACCTATAGCTTAGCTAATGAGATACTTCCTCTTTTCAATTGTTCTCATCATCATCATCATCTTCTTCCAATTATTTGGAATCTATACAAAATTGTTCCACCTCATTTGGCTCTCTTGAGATGATGGCAACGAAAGGGAGTAGTAAAAGAAAATAATCAAACTCATTTCCGCAAGAAGAAGTAACCAAGAGATAAAAGCAAAGGCAGTTAGAATTGTTATATATATATATATATATCTGTTATACTCTAAGTATAAGAAAAATGTTTTAAGGAAACATTAAGTTTTAACAACTTTTTTCTAAAGGTCAATGAAGTCAAGTATGCTGGTGATAATTTTAAAATATGTGACCAAGGTCTTTTAAAAAAATTTTTTTCTTCAGGATGACTCATTATATACTTACATAAGTACAACATACGAGTTGACTTTCTACATTTCAGTAGCTGTAAGAAGAGCAATTAGATTTTACGAGAGTGAGATAACCCCTATTGACACTTATTATTATTATCCATTATGAAATGTTTCAACATTCAAGTTCAATCAAAATGACAAGGGAATGATATCACTACAAAATATATTGCGTGAGAACCTGACACTGACAATTAACTAGATTACAACATGTCATATACTTTTAATTGTGGTTGTAATTCTTTCTCTCTTTCTACGTTTTTTTTCTTTTTTCACTCTTCATTTGAAAAGGAGATCGATAATCAAAAGTATTTTCCTTAACCCAGAGCTCAGGTAAATCAAACTGAACTGAGGTTAAGTTTTAGTGAATGATATAGTGTTGTGTTGTTGGTGGTTGTTTAGCTTATCTTGACAGAGGTAATGAGGGTACCATAAAAAGATTTTTGTCTGACCGCCAGAGAGTTTACTTCTTCTACTTCTTGTATATTACCATCAACAAATATTATATTATATCTACTATCTGTCTCTCTTCACTCTGTAACTTGACTACTCTCTTGTCGTTTGACATTGTTTGAATGTTTGAGTGGACTCTGGACAACGACGTTTCTCAACTTTTAAGAAAAGATATTTATATATCTATGCTGTATATATAAGGAGAGAGAGAGTATATAGTATATCGAAGAGCATCTTAGTGGTTTTTGGTAAAGGTATCAAGAGCGTTCCCACGCCTTTCCGATTTATTGGTCGGCTACAATGACAGATAGATAGACAATGACAAAAGAAAATATTACTACAACAACTTAGGCAGTCAGCAGCAACAAACAGTAGAAAAGAAGCGACAAGACAAGGTAAATACTATTAGCGCTGAAGAGAGAGAGAGAGAGTTCTTCAGTTTCCAATGCTCATGTCCAGTCCAGTTAACTAGAGACTGACAGAGAGTACCTGATACCTGTCTCTTCTTTAATTCCCATGTGGATGTCTTTTCTCATTTCACTATTATTCCTAGACTCTTTTTCTTAGAAAAATTCACTTTAGCAGCAATATTAAGTCAACAGCGGAAATACTCATTCATTCTAATTTTTCTCTCTCTCAAATCAATCTTACAAAAGCTCATTCTGTATAAATGTTTATACACACATTACTTAATCATCAAATCCCTTGTGTGTCATTACTATAATTTATTAGTGTGATTAAATATTATTCTTTTTTTTCACACGCCACGACATATGTACAGTTATACGACGACTTTAGATATATGTATATAGGCAACAGGCACATTCCAGAAAACCATCATCTCCATATAGTCAAGAAGACAAAAAGCCAGAGAGATATAGGCTCATTTCATACAATATACTCAAAATACTAAAAGAAAAGTTAGTTGAAAAAAAACTTTAAACAAAGGTGCAATAATCGTAATTTTTCTGTAGAGCAAGACGACAGTGTGATGCTGGTGACTTCTTCAATGCTCCAACTACTCTTTAGCTTTTTGAGAGTCAACTTTTAAGTTTGAAAGTGGATTTTCTCTCTCTCTCTCTCTTTCTCTGCTTGTGTCGGTTAGAGATTCCCACGCCCAGGCACCTTTAGTATATATAGTATATACACAACTACACCTACTACTATATGCAATCCACATGATTATTATTATATGGCTCTTTGGTGCTGTAGTTTGAAGACAAGACAGTAAAAGAAAACCAAAGAAAGAGAGAGAGGTCTTGAAAACAGTCACTCATCATCTCTCATGGGCAATGGCTACTATATAATAGTATTAGCCATGTATACACAAACACCAAGAGAAGTTATATTGTAATGTAACAACTAGCTAAACAAAAACCTTGTGTTACCTGGCTTTTATTTCGTCTTTGATGTTGTCTCATCATGTACTTTTTTCTTAATACATTCAGTTTTAGAAGGAGGAGGAGACTTGACTTTTTGTACAACAAGATTCACTACTTTAGGCCAAAAGATATATATATATATATACTCTTCAGTTTTAGCTTCTAAGGGCTAACTATTTTAATATATAGTCACTTTGGTATGTTATAGTAAAGGGAGCAAGTAAGGGCATATTATGTGTCATAGTTGGCATTTCCATTTATACCTCTAGTTATCGTTTCAAATTCACCTTGCACGTGGTCCTGAAGCCAAAGTATAAAAATGTGCCGAAAGGAATCTTATTATTTGTCCCCACCATGTTTGTGTATATACAACAGACAACAGAGAGCTGTCACAATGGCACAAACACACAAAAACCTTTTTCCTATACACCTTTTTCTATATAGTATAGGGTGCTTGAGCAAAAGAGATTGATTTTATTTCACCTGGATCATGAGAGAGAGAGAGAGAGAGGACCATTGATGGTTTGTTGTGTTGTATTATACAATTATATATACTATATTCTTATAGGCTAACTAAAGTACAATACGATGGTCATCACAATTGTGATTATTACCGAGGAGTAATTGAAACTTTATGATGAGCTATTTGTATATATTACTTGCATTGTATTGTATAATGACAAATACCGGTACTTGATTGATATGAAGGAAGGACGACAAAAGTATATATATTAGAAGAAATGAGAACAGAATTTCCCATGGAATTTTGTAGTGTTTAGTACATTCTTTGGCAGCTTGGTGGAACATAATAGAATCAAAACGACAACAATAATATATCTGTCACAAACTGTGAGAAGAAGAAAATTATATGAAATTTCATTCACGTTTTCTCTCTACTTACTATATAGATATTCATAAATGCATACTTCTGTTGCTTCATGTTATACAATGTGAATGTGGAATCTCTTGTTAGGAAAGTCTCAGAGTGTATATACGACTAGGCATGTATATATAAAAAGTTTGAAAAGTGAAGACAAACTTTGTGTCCATATTTACACATGATAAGGCAATTATTTATCAGGCATAGGAATACATGCTACTAAAAAGAGATTTGTGTAAAGGAAGGAGAAAGAGAGAGATGAGATACCTTGAAGAAGAAAAAAAAGCTAACTGAAAGATTTCATTTTACTAAGGATATATAAATGATGCTAACGTCAACTCTCAAGATGAAATCAATATAGCTGAGATGAAAACAGTGTAACAACTTAAAACGTAATATGAGAAGAAGAACAAGAAGAGAAGGAAAATGTGAATGATTTTATAAAAGGGATTTATGTATACAAAGTGACTGTCTGAATGATGAGCTTGATTTGATGTGACTTTAAGAGCTGATATATATTATGTACTATATACACATATACATTTTTTTTACTTTGGCTCCTGTCTCTAGATACCTAATAACCTACATTGATGCATTTCATGCTTCTTATTTCATTTCATCTCCTAAATATATATCTTCTCACACAAACTTCGATCGTCATATCTCATATCTAATATTATTGTGTGATATCATTCTGAATGACTCTGATGCTTACTTTTTCCAATGTGTAATGTACTCAATTTGTGAAGAACTCTTTTAAGCTTTATAACACACATGTTAGATACTCTAAGAAAATATAAATAAATAGGCATAGTATATACATGAATGAATTAATGAAATACATTTTGTCTTTTAATGTGTTTTTAGGTAATTCTCACTTAACATTTGACCCTCACCAAATAATCATGTCTTACATACAAAAAAGTGTAAAGGCTGTCAAATGTGTTAATAAGCTAAGCTAACTTTTTGAATGACATTTAGAGCCACTTAGACTATCATTTTGTCTCATAAAATCTAATGAGATTCTTTTTTTTATTATTGTGGTATTATATATGATAAAAATTTAATAAATTCCTTGCACTTTAACACCATCAAGTCGTAGACAGCTTATTTTTACTATATAGCTACATATGATGTGTTGCAACTATAAATGTCATAGTAGAGTAGTTATATGTATGCTTATGTATTTTTGACGTTGACTTTTTTACTTTTAGGTTACCTTTGGTAAACGTATACAACAGGTTTACAACCCTTTATATAGTACTGCTAGTCTTCTAGTTATATGCAGATTGATTAATATTATATATGTCAACAGTTTATAAGGATAAATATCAAAAGCTTTTCATAAGGTAATAAAGATGAAAGAGTATATATATATTACTTGTGTCATAAGTCGATCTGCACCGGTGCCCTCATCATCTCTAAAAATGATATCAGAATTGTAGTTGGGCACTAAATTCTTAAACTTGGGATGATCCATAGAAATTCTGCCTTCATTTAGTCCTGATGCTGACAGTGTATTTTCTGGAACATTTGGAACATGTTGCTTGTAAACAAGTGGTGTCAGTTTTCTATAAGGAAAAGTAATGAAAATATTTCAACAGACTTGAAGAGGTGACACTACTAAAAACTTGAATTGAGAAAAAAGATTAAAATTAGCAGAATTCAAATATAGACTTTGCATTTCTCATCTGTATGGCTATTAGTATTATTAAAAGTTGAATATTATTCCAAAGTTTATTATATAGTATTCACCTTATACTTAACCTAAATCTTACCTTGGTGCACGTCTTCGACCAGCTCCTCTTCCAGGACCACAACTCATCACTGAACTTAGTAAAACTAGAAAATATAGGAGTACAATGCACCCTTTCCAAAGAGACATTGGTGAAGAAGAAGAACATCTTCCATAATTTTTTCTTTTCTCACGATTTCCCAAAGAATTTTTCATTTTCTCATTATTCTCAGGTGATGTTGAACATTGTAAAGGAGAAGGAGAACAGGAAAACACTTGGACAACTTGTCTCATTTTCTTATCAAAGTATCTACATACATTACCAAAATGGGAAAGCTTACTATTGTTTGATTGACTACTATTATGATTTGTTGAGTGCAAATATAAATGATTATTATTATTCTCCATTAAAGACTTGTCATCATTAGTAATAAATCTCTCTAAATCATCTTTCCTGTTGATTAATAGCTTATTAGTATCATTTTTATTACATTGTGATTGACGACAAATGAGACTTTTGAAGCTCGTTGCAGAATAATGAGAATTTATCTTAGCTGTTGTAGTACTATTAACATTTGAGTCTTCCATGACTCTGGTTTTTATTGGTTCTTGAGGATTTTGACTTTTATTTCTAATATAAGGATGTAAAACTTCCCATAAGCTAAAAATGATTTTTTGAGTGTCAGTTGTTTTTTCCAATTGTTTCTTTTTTGAGACTACTCTAGCAGTCGTAGCTGGAGAAGAAGAAGAGGAAATACTAAAATTAGATAAACAACCTGTGGATTCTTGTGTAAAGTTGGAATTCAATAGTTGCTGTTGCTCTTGTAATAATAATCTATTTGTCTCGTCCTCAACATCCACACCCTTTGTATTATATCTAAACTTGATCATTTTCATGCTCTCAAATCAAATTATAACATTGAGTATATCTTAAATTAATCCACAATTAAAATGTCACTTCACTAAAACTTAACTTCTTAAAAGATTTTGTATCTTACTACATATATATATATACTATATGTCAAAACATTTTTTCACATTCACTATAGTTGTTTTTTTTATCAATCACCTTTGATTCTCGATACTAGTAGTAGTATGTATAGAATTTTATATAATTCTTCTTTTTTTTTACTTTACTCTGACTCTAAGATATATAAGAGATGATTCACTTCATCACTATCCAAACCAAACTGTACAACTGAGTCAGTTCAAGTGATTTAAAGATTAAGACTGAGAAATCAAAGTCTAAAAAGTCACCAATACAACAAACACCACATCATAGTTTTAGAGTAGTGAGAGATATGTATGGGATTTCTTTCTCTCTCTTGAAGAAGTCTATCTCTGTAATGTATCTCCGCCTAAAAGTGTACATAACATCTAAACTTCTCTCTGTTGTGTACCGTGTGTCTCACTTCTCTCAAGAGTTTAAAGTTAAAAGTGAGAAAGAGAGACTATAGGAAGAAGAAGAAGGGATTTCACCTCATTTTATAAACTGGATGGTCGGTTTGGTTGTACACTGTGTGAGTCAAGTTGCTTTAGACAGAGTAGAAGTGAGTCTTGTATATAGATTTTACAAAGGTTAGCTAGGATATATATACTATATACAACAAGACTCAATATAAATATAAAACCTTAAGGTCTTAAAAGGTAGTTTTAACTTAGTTAGCTCAAGTTGATTTAGAAAATGATTTAACTCTCAATGTAAATGTTCCTACCAGAAACAATAATAAGTATAGTGCTGCACTATTACTACTAGAGTAGCGTAGATAATCGACCAAGACAACAAAACTCACTGACGACAATAATATACCAAACTTGCTCTCTTATATTTACCTTTTGCCTTTATACTGTATTTTGAAATATATGAGTCGTATATGTACGAATTACTAAATGTTATTATTTTCTACCAATGTTCGTATCTCTTGTATATATACAAAATATACAGCACAAGTATTAAAAATGTTGTTTGTTAAAAAGAAGAAGTATATATAATATCAGTAGCTTTAGAACGTCATTATAGTATATATAGTACTGTTCATGTAGCAATATTAAAAGGAATCGATAACACTATTTATTATTAGTGGTGGTGGTAACATTCGATTCTAATCTAAACTCATGTCAAGAAGAGAAGTTACATAAAGAGAAGAAAAAAACAGTTTCTTCTCTTTTGACTTTTTGACAGTGACGCATGTAGCACATATTATAATAATTCTCAAATCTCTCTCACTAAAGAGGAAACTGAGACGGAAGACGGGGGTTGATGTAAATATAATGACAAGACAGCAAAAATTTCAGAATAAACTTTCGTATTATTTTACCCATACATATGCATAAAAATGAGCAAAATTTTCCATTTCACTCAACACTTGTGTAATTTGTTGATGATACCAAAAACGTTGTTGTCACTAGTCATTTTTACTCATGCATTATAATATGTTATACCCTCTGGACCTCACACAAGTGTCCGGATGTTACACACGATGACTAGTTATTGCAAGCTGTTTGTTTCATCATGTAATACATGAGACGAGTTGTTTATATGTAAATGAATTTGCATGACAAAAGTCCTTGATTATAATACCTATCGTTTCTCGTGTCAATGTGCGATGATGCATTCAAGAAGAAAATCTAAATGTGGGCAAAGTGAGACATATAAAATTTCTAACATATTTATTTCACTGGATTTGCAGTTTGTCTTTTCTAACATTTGAAACTGGAATATATACAACTTATATAACTCTCTTTTCATATCTTTTCCCTCTATTTCTTCTTCTTCTTGGTAGCAATGATTTATCTTGTTTATTCATCACATAATATACAAAAAGGGTCTTCTTCTCTTACCTAGTTTTTCATGTATGAAAGCCAACACGAGGAAAGTTAAGGGTGAGAAAAGCATAACACATTATAGATCTTCGTGTAATATATATATATATATATATAGTATAATATATATATATATATATATATATATATATGTATGTATGTATGTATATGAAACTTGAAATAGCAATTCACGTGTGGAATTATATAGAAAAGAAAATGATACTTATTGGTGTTAAAAGTTTATAAGTAACAAAGATTGTAGTGTTGGTGGTATTATATAGATACATGTATAGTTAGTGTTGTTGTAATGATGGTGTTACTTCATGATTCTTGTTGTGATGTTTAGATTTTAGATCATCTCTAACGTGATGTTGCCTGGCGCTACATAAAAATCTTCTTTGACTCTTTCACATGCATTCTTCTTATATACATATAATCTTAAAGAGGTGGTGGTGGACTCGAAAATTTTAGAGAAGAAGAAGAGGGTGGCTTTTTTTGTGGTTGGCTCCTTTACCCATTGCCTGTAGTTGCCAGGCCTCCTAAACTTTAGTATATACTTTACTCTTTGTCACGACTCACCTGAGTAGATTATACACGTTCATCCTGATTGGTTAGTCAGCTATCTTCCTACTTATGGGTGCGGCAGAGATCTTTGATGAAAAGGAGCTAGAGAGAGAAAAGAGAATGATCATCATCTTAAGTTTCTTAAGAGAGACGAAGAGTAAGAGAAGAAGAGTAAGCAAAAGCCAAAGCAACAGAATCATCATCATTGTTGTAGTCTCGTCTCTCTATGAAAATGAAATGAATTTTTGTACATTGAGCTTTTTGGTAGTAAAATATATGTGTATACTACTTGAATCTACATATGTGTAAAGTTTGTTAGGACATTGTATTGTCTTGACCGTTCTTGTAATGTAAGATAATATTATTATGTGCCTTTGCGTGTAAAGTGGCTAGAAAAACTAACCAAGAGATGAGATGCGACGTCAAGGTTATTTTGTTTTAAGCACATTTCTTTTTCTCTACACAACGAAGAGTATTTATGTAAAAAAAACTCTAATAGAAAAACTTGTTGGAATTATCAATTTTTGTATATATTGACAAATCTTTATTTATTTTTGCATGCAAAATAATATTTCTTAGCATTACTAATTTTTCAAGAGGAAGCAAAGTAATTCATTTATCATATTTTAACGATTTACATGACGTAATGTGACATTAATACACGTAAAAAAAATAATTAAAACGCTTGAACTTTTGCTTCGGACATATAAATCATTAAGTTATGAATTTTAAGTCTATTTCACACAAATCACAACAATATAAATATAACATAACATAGGAAAGCTTTGCTCAATCTATTATTATGTAACGGCACAAAGTAAATGAAACTTGGTTGGCTCTTCGATGATTGAGGCTTTAGGAAATCCTTTTTACAGTAGCTTCTCTTTAGAGAGTTCTCTTACCCGTACTGGCTGAGGTTAGTATTTTCTTTACATGAATAAAATCTAATTTTTTTTGTTCATAAATTAATGTTTATTATTCATTATTGATACTATTCTTTACTTATATTTTGTCATATCACATCTAAAATTTTATGCAAATCAGTTGTATTACTGTATTGCATTAAAAGAGACCGTCATGACAATGGTGAAATTTGCATACTATAATATTTGCTTAAAATCCTACACACATAAATTTGTTTAGAAAAATCGATGATTTGAAATCATATTCAGTTTCAGAAATTTCATACATCAAAATTCTCATGAAGCGTCGTTTGATTCGTGATTCATGAAGAAGCAACAAAGAAAAATCAACAATGAAAGCATGAGAGAGACATCAGTGAAAGGGTTTTAGAAACGCTGACGTTTGAAGTGTGAAACTGTAGATGGCTAAAATGTAGCTTTATGTGGTCTTGCAGTGAGGAAGAAATGAGAAGAAGGTTTTTCACTCTTGTCTCGGTTCTGAGTGAGAACTTCTCACTTGTTTGTCTCAAATTCTTCTTTTATGTAAAAGACTTTTTTTCATGAATTCGGTATAAGATGCTAATGAAGATGCTTTGAACAATTTCGTCTTTGACCTTATGCTCTTTATAAGACCACAAGTCTTATAAAGATTCTTTATTTTAACCCTTAAAGATCAGTTTGTCTCATAAGACTTTTGACACTTGAGCTGGTATAAAGCAAACAGGTCTTATAATCGATTTCGAAGTAAGCATATTATTAGCTTCAAATATGCACAATCAATTGATCTTATATTGTTTGACATTAATTAGCAAATTGCAATAGTGATAGTAATGCTGTAATTTACAATTTTTCAACAAAAAAGAGTCTTACAGAAGAAGTAGTCTTATAACCAAGTTTGCTTTCGAAAAATGCTGACTTTGACCGGTCTTATGTCTAGTTTTGTCTTATAGCCATAATCTTATAAAAATCTCATTAACATTATAAACTTCCTAAGCGTGATTAAACGACTCATAAATCTGTCTTACAATTATTTAGGTTACACTGTATCTATATTGCAAATACTAGAAGCTTATTAGCAAGTCAAGCTCGTAATATCTAGCAACTATGAAATTTAATTTTTGTAATAATTGAACATTAGGAAAAGTCTAATTTCAAGATGTGTCAGGTTATAGGATGCTACAATTCATAAATATGAACTTCTAGTAGAAGTCTTCTACTATTTTCAAAGTCTAAATTTCGAGAGTTAGCAGGAAATGCTCCCATTTTACAATTATGTAATATGAACCTAAATTTTTTGTAAGTTTAAACTCAATTAAAAACGCGGGTCAATGTGAGACTCTTCTCATTTGTAAAGCATTGTTATTATACTTGATTTTATATTTTTTGTTTTTACATATATATTTAATGTCATCGTCACATCAAAATGGCACCGTCAAAGCATTTTTTCTCTAAAAATTTTTTCTTTCTAGAATCACGAATAGACAGCATGCATGCGATGAAGGAAAAATTCATTGTTGTTGTAGTAGAGCAATATTATAGACTTAATATTTAAATATAGAACATGACAAAAAGTTTTAGTTTTTAGAGGGAAGAAAATGCATATTTTACATGCATGTTTAATATTCATAATAATACTCAGTCACCAGAGTCAGAAGACCTTTTTTTGTGTGTATGTAAACTTTAAGATTTATTTTTGTCACTAGTTACATTACTTACTACTACTACACTACTTTACTCAAATATAATTCATATAAGTCACTGACCCTTAGTCTTCTAAATTTTTCTACAAGTCCAATTTTTTCTTTAAGCACGTGTAAATCTAAGCAACAAAACAAGAAAAGAAAATAACTATAATATAATATACAAAAATAAATCAAAAGTTTACACAAGACAAAGGTCGAGTCGACTAAAGCTTGTCGTCGCCGTCAATATAATATAATATTTTAGAATATGAGAGCAAGTGAGATTAAGTGCACACAGAAACACACATTTTTTCTTTCCCTCTTAAAATTGTGTTCTATATTTAAATATTTAATATAATATAACAATGCATTTTCTTGGAATTTTAAGAAAAAACCTTAGTTTCAACTATTTGTTAGGTACTTTATGCTCAAGGATCTATATATCTAAAGTCTCTCTCTTTCTAGTATATTACTATCTCATATTTTCTATTGTATTTTCATGGAGTGCATTGAAGAAGCAACAACGGTCGTTGTTTTTCATTTTCTCTCAACGTGGTCCAAGTGCACTTCTCCTTGACCCCTATTTAAGGACAAGCAATTTGAAAGGCAATGCACAGTCTCATCACATCCTTTGCACAAACAAGTAGTCACTGTAAACAACAAGTCCTTGAGAAAGAGAGAAAAAAATTTTTGTTTCACTTGGCAATCGGGCGACTCTAGCCGGTTAGGTGTTTTTTCCTATTACAACCCTCACCGGGTAGTTTCATCCAGATTGCTGAGCGACAAGTCTTCTTCTTCCTTCTTCATCTTCTTCAAAAGTCTCTCTCTCTCATTCATCTCTTTTCTTCCGAAAACAAGCTCTTCCCTGAATAGAAGGAATACTCTAGATTTTTCCCTCGTCTCAAGAAAAATACTTCCTAAGGACCTACGTGCACTTGAAAAGTTTCATTCTGCGTTCAACTTTCGTGAAGAGTAGACGACTACTATTGTTGTATCCTCTCTGGAAGGAAGCCACCATTAATTTATGGACCACGAGGATGGACTTTTTTTCTGGAAGATTCTTACTTTTTGAGCGTGAAAGTCACTTTGGTTATCTAGCTCTATGAGTATTGTTATATCTCATAAAGCTAGGTTAGCAAAGTAATGTTCTCAGCTCCTACTCATCAAAAAAGTGATTGGTATCATCATCATTATCAAAATTTTTGGAGCAACTCTCTTTGTCTAGGAACTACTGGCGGTGCGTAACTGGTTTTCAAGCGTTATCACAGCCAATAGATCCTCGACAAGGGAGCCGTCAAATCAACTAGTGAAATTGAGAAAAATATGTAAGTTTTGGAAAAATATTTTGGGTCATTTTTTTATTCTCAACAATTCTGGGGACAAAATTCATTGGTGATTTGGTTATTATTTTTTTATTTTTGAAATGCATGTCTTATATATGTGAAAAATGAAGAGTTTTTTTTAACAAATGTTATGTATATTTCTTGTTGTTTTTTGTATCTAAGTATATTTTCTTTAGAAAAGTGTAAGAGAATGAGAATTTGACATTTTTCTCCAAGTTGTTATCTTTTGATGGGAAATGTGAGACTTTTTTACAACACAGATTAAGCACGCGTCGGGTGCCTTTCTAGTATCATGTTTTATTTAATAATTTCATGACTAGATCGAACACTCGACTCACGCTTGCTCTGCTAAAATCATCATTAAAAAGTCTCATTTTTTTGAAAATTCAATTCATCTTATGAGGAAGGAGCAATAGAAGAAAGAGAGAAGAAGGTTTTTTTATATGAATTTGTTTATATTGTTTATTGTGACTTTTTAAAAGAAAAAAAACATAAAAATAAATACAAAGCATTTTAATAAAGATTAAGTCTTGTCTTAAATTGAATTTTGTTATGCATTTTATATAATTTTTAATTTGTTCTCATCCTTTTCATAAATAAATATGGCTGTGGTTTACTTTTCTCTACTTTCTCCAAGAAGCGTTGAAAAGCACATGTGTGACTATAGGCGGGTTCTCTTGAGATTCCAAAGAAAATGTTATTGAGTTAGAATGAAAAGACGTACTTACAAAAATCATAATTTGGCAGGAGCTATAGAAAATAATCAAGTTTCATTTTCATATATTACATGAAAAAAATTAGTAATATAGTTTCCCTTATTTGATAATTTAATTTCCTCTAATCACATCATAAAATCAACAAGATTAAAATGTCTTGTTAGCAGTCGTTATTTAAATGTTTTCTAACAACAAAATAACTTTCGGTGAGAGCTACAATTTACCAGTTGTAGTCATTATTTTAGTCATTTCAAAAGTACAAATTACATTTGGCAGTCATGTCTCGAAGTAAGTATATTGTCATTCTCAAAACTGTTCATTATTGCATTCATTATATATGTAATTTTTGTCTTTTATGTTGTAGTTCGAGAAACGATTGAAAATCTAATCAATGCACAATGCGGTTCTAGCACCACGCAGTCTTCTTCAGTAGCAGCAACATCATCATCATCCTCTTCTGGTCAACAACGTCTTGAAGAAAAATCAGGTGTGTCACTGCAACAAGATGAAAATAAAATGACTCAAAAATATCTCGTATCTTCATTTAATACCACATTTTGGTGGAATCCGTTCTCTTCTAAATCAGGAAGAGCCAAAAATAGACTGGAAGATGACGAGTTTGATAAGGCACCAATTGGCACTGCAAATTCATATCAGATTCCTATAATAGAATGGTACATGATGGACAAATGGAAATTTTATCCACTGAGTATGATGAGCTCATTCACAATTCGATGTGTCCTTTATCCTTTTACGTTGATCAAGACAAAGATGCAGGTAAGCATGACAAAAATATAATTTATATCAACATATATAATCAATAATGTTTTATACATTACAAATATTATTATTCTTTTTTTTATTCATCATTAAAGCTTCAAAGTCGGCATAGTGTTTATACTGGAATGTATGATGCCTACAAAAAGATACTTGCTAGTGATGGGCCTCGTGGTTTGTATAAAGGATTTTGGGTATCAGCTTTTCAAATAATTTCCGGTGTTTTTTATGTTTCGACTTACGAGGGAGTACGACATATCTTGTACAATAATGGTTTGTCGAATAGGTATAAAAGAAAAAACTATATATGTATAGAGAGACAAAGACCTGTCTAAATATTTTATGCAATATTAAGTAGCTCTAATTAATTTCTGTTTTAAACCTTTTGTATAGTAAACTTCGTGCTCTTATTGCTGGTGGTTGTGCCTCAGTTGTTGGTCAAACATTTATTGTCCCATTCGATGTGATTTCTCAGCACATGATGGTTATTGGAATGGCTGACCACAATCGTGCAGCTGAAAAGTATATTTAATACTAATTTTTGGTCTAGTTTTCTAATTGATTCTGTATACGTTTTACTTCTTCTTTTTGTTTTAGAGCTGTCCTAAATCCACTTGGAATTAATTATCAAGGTCGATCAAGATTTGAAATTACTAAAGACATTACTAAAGAAATTTATCGTCGAGATGGACTGCGTGGTTTTTATCGTGGTTATTTTGCATCCCTTGCTACCTATGTTCCCAATTCTGCATTATGGTGGGTATTTTATCATCTATACCAAGGTATGTACTATGACGTTTATATGACACAATTATATAATTAGTTCTAGTTTTATCTAATTTATTATTTCTTTATGATATAATAGATGAAATTGTAAAACTAGTGCCTGAGAATAGTTCACGACTGATGGTTCAATGTGCTTCAGCAATGATTGGTGGTTTCACAACCACTTTGATTACTAATCCATTAGACGTTTGTAGAGCTAGATTACAGGTATAATAAATTAATGAATGAAACTTGAAATTATTATTATCTTTTTTTGGAATATATATGTATATAATTAAAATTGTTATAATTTTTAATAGGTTCAACGTCTACCATCAATGGCAACAACTTTTGTGACATTATGGCGTGAAGAAGGTGTAAAGAGCTTTTCAAAAGGAATGTCAGCAAGAATGGCACAATCAGGAATTTTTAGTTTGGCAATTATATTTGGGTATGAGTCTATTAAACGACTAAGTGTACATGAAAAATATCAAGACCAGGTTCGTTGGTAGAACAAAAAGATACATTACTAAAATGATGTAGTGAATATATAGGCAGCCTTACACAAATTGGTAGTTTTTTTAGATTGTTTTGTAGGAATAATTTAGCATAGAATTTAGTATGCAGATATGATTGTAGTTTGAATATTGTTTTTTGTTTAAAATATTCATAACTATTATAAAGAGACAATGAACTATTATGGAGTACTATATATAGATATGCGCAGCAATGATTTCTTTTTAAATTAACAGTTGGTTACCATTAATCATCACATTGTGAAATTATTTATAAACAAGTAGTACCTAGTAGAATATTAGAATATTGAGTGAGAAGGTGATAATTCTGCTCAATCCAGATATGAAATATATTTAAAAACTACTTGTATGTATATTGGAAAAGCTGTAAAATATCAACAGAGAAAAATGAGTACTGGAATGTGTGTCATACTGTTGAACCATTAAGTTGTTGTTATACTCTTTATGCTAATGAATGCCTTCTTATTGCTTATGGATTCAAATTTTTAAAGATTTTTCTCACTCATTCATTCAATTCTAAAGGTTTTTTGTACATCACATCTTTTTTTTTTGAAAAACCATTACCTCTTTTATAATTTTGACCAATCAAACAACTATAAGCTGCTGGCAGTAAATGTGAATGTGAAGTATATATATATATATACTTAACCTTTTATTTACTTTTTTGTACTACAAGTTTCTCTCTCCATTGATACACTAGTTAGAGACAGACAATAATGTTTACAACAAGTATTATTGTACACTCACACAAAAATGTTTTGTGTAATACCGTCAAAAATACATCCAAAATCACAATACTCTGTATAATATAATTTATTATTAATAATTAGTTTACACAATGTAAAAACACATTGTACCTGTACTGCAACAATATAATATTTAAAAACGAATGGTACTATATATATTGCTCCTACTACTCTTGCAATTACTAGATTATATATAGGAAAGAAATAATGATGAAATCTCTCACGACAGTTTAAGAAAAATATGCAAGATTATTTATGTTTCTAACATAATGTTACAATGCTAACAATCAATCTCAATGGCGCTTGCTTATTGATTCTTGTTAAATGTATAACTATGAATTATATTATATAATATACTAATCAGATTATCAGATGTGTATAAAAATACTGTACAATAATGTAGTGTTTTAGATAGAGAGTATATAATATGACCACCAAACGAAAAACATTTTCCATGCAAAGAAGAATAGATATAGAGAGACTGCTCAAAATATACAAATTATATATTTAAAAATTAATGTAATTTAGTATAGTAGTTATTTAAATTTAGTTAATCATACTTCCAAATCATCATGGTAGCATTTACTGTTGCTTCTGCCGATTTTCTATAAATGAGAAACTAGTAGTTTTAAGTCTATTCTGGTTCAATGTGAAGGAATATATTAAATACAAGTAGTAATCTAGTCACAATAACCAAGTTTTATGTGAATAGATAATACAGAATGATTGCCAAATATAAAATATATATTAGTTTTAATTAATATAGTGAGATATATGAGTAACTTTGATTATTTAAGAGACAGAAAAACAGAAAAAAGTTGAGTCAATATAATTTATTACACAGACAAGACAAAAAGATGTGTGAATGCGTTAGTTGATACATATAAAGATCTTGGTGATGAATTTGACCAAGTTGTAGTCTGATTAACTTAAACTAAAATTATACTTTTTAGTAAACTCTTATTATTATAGTAATATATAAAAAACGAAACACTCGTCGCATATAATATTGTATATAAAATATAATCAAAAAATAAACTTTAAATCTTGATGACAATTTTTATAATGTGATTTTAATTAGTATTATTATGAATGATAACTTATTTAAAGAAATGAATAATCTTATTGCATGAATTAGTATATATAGAAAGAAAAGGTTAAAATGCATAGTAAGTTTTTTATTCGCTTCTCATAGTAATAAAAGTATACATTAAGTATATAATTAAATGATATATAGTTCTTAATTATAAAGAGACCAGCTCATTCTCAAGACATTATTGATTATTATTTTATAATATAAGTCATTCAGCTATTGCTTTTTGTTTAATTCCACCTGACATACTATTCTTGTCTTTTTCTTTTCTTTTCTTCATAGGACTAATAATTTTTTTATACCACTTTGGATTAGTCTTGAGGCTATTATTAGGTAGTAAATGTGCTTGCGAATTAATTGACTGAGTATCAGGATCACCATTTTGATGTGAATGAGAAACGTCTGTAAGAAAACCAGAGTCTATTGATGTTGAAAATGTTGAATTTGTTTTCTCGGGTGGTTTCCACCAGTTTACAGAGTCTACAAATAATGAAAAACAAAAACTTAGAAATTATTAATCCTTTCTTTTTAATTTAATCTTATCTTACCCGATGAGGCTTTAGAAGGTAATGATTTACTGATTGTAGTATTAGAATTAGCTAGAGCTGGAATTGATTTACTTTCTGTGATACTAGTATTACTTTGTATTGACTGACTTAACTTGTCCCAAAAATTCCATAATTTACTTAAACGGTTGTAATCTATACAGTAAGAATAGCGAACGCTTGGAGGTAAAGTACAGCTTTTGTACATACATGGAATAATTTTTCGTACTCGACGTTCTATATTTTATAGTAAAAATTAAAATACAAAATTAAATGAATTATACAACCATGCTATAATGACGGCTTTTCAATTTAGTTAAAACAACATATAGCTAAAACTCACCTAAAGCTAGTGCTTGAGCAAATGACACAAGAAAGTTATTAGCTCTACTTTCTAGGAAACTAGGTGAAAATATAACTAGCAGGCGGTTGCATCGTTCTTCAATAAGTCTTGTGATTGTCTCGTGCTCAAATATTACACCAGGTAGTAAATCACGATCCTTAGCACAAATCTGTTTTCAAAAAAGTAGATCATTAACTCTTTCCTACTATATAGTTAACTATGAATGACATGTTATGAAAACTATATATGTATACCTTTAAACTATATTCATTTTCCAATTTCTCGATAATCGTTTGTGCAAATTCGGAGTCTTCTGGATCCGTATCACAATATAAGATGAAAGCATCATATTGAGTTAGTTGTTGTCCATTTCTAATTCTGTCATTATCCTCTGTAATATAATATAGGATTAATTAACTTCATTTTATTTATTTATTTATAATGATCTGTTTTTACCTATTGTTAAAATATCACGTTCAGCATTGATATCAATACGTTGAGCAATTTCAATTCCTTGAGTTTTTCGGAGTGCATAAGCTGTTGCATCACTTTCTAATAAAAATAAGAATTAAGATAAGAATTTTTATTAAATAGTTTTACTATTGATTTGTTGATCTATGAATATAAATATAAATCTTACCTAACAAGTGATGAACATCATCTAATATGTCGTAGCGATCAAGTACAGCCAGAAATGCTTTCAGATCAGCAATTTCACAGTTTTCTTTTGATTGAATCCAAGCTTTGAGTAATTCTGATGTTGGATCTGATTTGGATTCCAAATATGAGATTGCTTCACAAGTTAGTTCAGCAAGTTCTGCAAGTCCTCGCCAATCACTGTACAAATTATACATACAAGTTTTATTAAGCCAATACAACAACAACAACCTGTTGAAATGGTAATATATACATACCGTGGTATTCCTGACTCATTTGGAAGAATTTTAATTGGATTCAACAATGATGAAAGAACTTGAAGAGTTGATGGTCTAATTGCAGCTAATGGTGTCGTAATAGTTGAATTATAGTTATCAACAGGTACTAAGGCATTGTCATCGTCCGGTGAGCCATCCTTAAAAAATGCTATATCCATGATTCAGAAAACTGAAAATCCTAGTAATCTTCTTGAGAGTGTTGAAATATTGAAATGTATCTGTCATTTAAAATACTGCTACTATTTCAAGTGGTCAGTCAATAGAGGCTACGTTTATTAGGCATAACAATTAAGTAGACAGTAAAGTAATATATCTAATTAGACTACTAATGAATTGAAAGACTTGTGTGTTATACACTCGTAACTAGTACATCATTTAACGGAACTAATTAGATTATTAAATGTGTACAAACTCTGATTCAATAACAAACAACAACAACTAATTCTACTACTTTCAAGCTGAAAAATCCAACACTTGAACTACGATCGTAAATATGTGAGAAAGCTGATCATGACGTCATATGTACATTGTGTGTTGCAATATAGCAATCCTTACAAGCTAAATATGAGAAATTAGGAATTTCCGCATATATTAATTTAAGAATAGCATGTTTTTTTTTGTTTTTTTAAACAATAAGAATTAAATCATGTCAATATTGAATTGTTTTCGATAATATTTAGGAAAATCTCTATTAGAAAATACCTTTGGGGGCACTTTGAGAAATATAACAAATGGAATGTATTTCTCTCTTTTAGATCAAATATCAAGTCGTCGTTTCATTTTATGCAATTTCATGATTCTAGCAGCTTGTGTTTGTCACATAAAATCTTCAATATATATTCGATGCACCTGCTGAAGAAACTATATAGTTAGTTATTAGTGTCTCAATCATATAATATTTTATTATTGACTTATTACAACTTCCTTTCAGATGATGTTTTTTACTCATATCATATCATGAAGAAATAACGATGCTTTCTTTGCGCTTTCTATTTGTGCATGCTACAAAATAATATTCATAAAGTATCGCCATTAATATATACTTAATCTATATATTAGGTAAGGCAATATGAGTAGTCTCTTCTCACAACTCGATTGTAAGCAGATATAGTTTTTCTTCGTCGAAAGAGACATAAAACTTGACCCAATTTCTTTTTACGAGTTTTTCATTGTCCTTCTTATATCTTTCCTGAAGGTTAGGTTAAAGGAGTGTGTATAAAGAAGAAAAGTATCATTAACTTTCAAGTTTTTTTTATAGACTATTAGAAACAGAAATAATAGTATAGTGTCATATTAATCAGTGTTATGCATTTCCTGATTCATATTAAGTTACTGTATTCAAACTCTTTATGAAAATGAAGAAAAGTAAATTTCTTGTACTCGTGTGGATCATGATGACGTCATTGAGTGTTAAAAATGAGCTTTTTGTGTTTTTCAGAACTCATAAATGATCATAATGTTAAAATATAAAGATGAAATTATTGTAGAACATAAAAAACTGTCAATCAATATAATTCTTGATGAGGTATCTGAAGGGGTTTTTCTGATTACTCTTATTATATTATAAAGTCTTGAATTTCATAGTAGAAAATTACGATTAGCACAGATATAATATAGTGATATGAGTAATATTGAATTTCTTTCTGTGATCTTCTTTATATGATTGTGCTGTGGTGTGTCGATGATTATACTGTCGTCTGCATTTCATTTCATGTGTAAATCATTGCAAATCTATATCAAAGTAAAAAAAATGAAAAACGCCGTATTGTTTCACTTTCTTTCCTTGCTCTGTAGAATTTATCATCAACACCAACTACGCATAATATTTTTCCATTGAATAGGTTTTTGCGACTTCTTTAAATAGTTGGATTGATGAGAATTTCAGTTTTTTTTCAAATATATTAAAAGTCGGTTGCTATTGTCAGTAGACATGTCAAAACACAATTATATATTTTATTTTCAGACTACTTGCTAAACATTCCAAAGAAAGTGTAAGCAAGACATATTTATGAGGATGATATAAGAGTCTGTCGTACAAATGGAAGGAAACCTTATTAACTAAATAACTACGCGAAAAGTCTCACTATTCACATGCATACATTTTGGTTTGAAACCCACAACAATTTTTTGATCTCTATGCAAAAGTATATAGCAAATAGAAACTTTTTACCCGTGCATCTGCATACACACGGATTTTTCCTGAAAAGCTCCATTTATTTACAAAAAACAAAGGTACAATATGCTAGGTATAACTGATCTTTTATCGTCTTATGGCTATGCAATGGAGATTTTCAAGAAAAATCAGTGTGTAAACAGCCTAGTTTAGATATAAAAAATCAATATGGTCCACGACAATTTATCAATCTGAAAACCTTATTTTATTTTGAGAAAATTCAAAAAAATTATGACGTTATGTCGTAAGTTTACTAAATGGTGACACACGCAATAAGTCGACAACAGACGGAGAAAATCATAACCGTAAAACTTATATGAAATTTTAATAATTTGTCTCTATAATTTATAGTAGTAGAGATAGTGAGATAGAGACTCAAGTGAAAGCATACACTTCACATCATTTGACATATACCTAGTAGTAGTAGATATATGTATGTATAAAGAAGATATTAGATAATAATGACAAGATAGTAGAGAGAGAGACACTGAATGCCGGAAGTAGCTTAAGTAATATGTCCTGCTTCTTATCATATTTTAAAGCATGATGCTCTTTCCCTGGAGAGGATTCTTGACCCATATTATGCAGTGGTGCGCAAATATCAAAGAGCATCATCATTGAGAATTGAGAGATGAGACTAGAGCAAGAAGAAGTAATTTTGATGTGACAGTAATACTATATTCTATTATCATAACATATTATAAGTATAATTGTTACTCTATGTAAAAAAACTAAACTTATTGTATGACACATGCATTATTAAAACAATGTAAGTAATTTACATGTTGCCAAAACATTATACATATATATAGGCCATTGCTGCTCACTCTGAGGCGTCATACAAATATTCTCAAGTTTTGTCTTTTTCTCTATTTTTTAGTGAATGAGTATTATTCGCAAGTCTAGTATGTGGCTAATAGCCAACTTGTTTTTCCTCTTTACATGTATTTATCTTTTATATCTAAATTCAATGTCTTTGTCAGCTATATTTTCTTTGCTATGTGCTAATTGGCGTAAAATACGCCAAAGTTAGGGGAGCATTTGCGCCAGCGCCTTTAGATCAAAAATTGGTTTGATTCCGACCACACAACAGCACAAATATATATATCTATACTTTATATATATACAACACTCACTACTCTAGAGTCTCATCAAAACTAAAGGAGTTGTCTGATGCCATTCCATTCATTGTCAACTACACCCTTTCAGTAACTTCCTAATTTAAATGCTTGTTTAACTCTTCTTGTCACCTCTTTACTACTACTATACATGACATGTACTCTTAATATATTTCTAGAATATATATATATATATTCTTGTATTTTAAATAAAAAAACCTTTTGATTTTTTATATTACTACTACTCCAACTTTTTAAATTGAAGGCAGAATGTCACATCAAATATTTATTTCATAGATTTAACTTTTAGAACATGAAATAGAGAGAAAGAACAAAGTATATACTTTTATGCAAAACATTAGTATGCTTAATGTGCTACACATACTATGCTTTTTCTTTGAGTATGTATCTCTGCATCATTTAAAAAATGGTTATTATAGCTCTTAAAATCGGCAACTAAATAAATATATATGTATAAAAATTGTACTTTTTTCAAGAAAATATTACACAATGTTTTGTTTGTATAATACTGTCATTCATCTTGTAGACTATGATGATGTGTGTGTTGTTGTAGCGAAAAGGAGACTATATGCAGTGTGTAGAATATACGTGTGTGTGTAGTATAAGTTTTTTGTTGGTCTTATACACTATATATCTAGCATTAATATATAGCATTGAGTGTGTGAGTTAGAGAGAGAGATATTCTGAAATAGAAGAAGACACAGCCTACCTTACCTCGATATCGAGCTCAGTTTTCATTCATAGCTCGTGTGTAGTTTTATATATGATCAGAGAGAGGCATCGGGAAAGTGAAAGTCGCAAAGTTGGATACAAGAGGGAACGTTCTCCTAACCCGGGTGTGTTTAGTTCAAGTAGACACTAAGGAAAAAGACGAAGCAAAGTGTTGAAAACTAATTAAGAAATATATATATATAATATATCTTATACATAAAATTAGACTAATTGAGCAGCAACACCACCAACTACTCTTCTTCTTCTTCTTGTGGTGGAGGTTGATAGTGTTGGACGTAAGCTGAATGATCCGGTTGTGAGAAATTCCAGGAAAACGGAGGAGCAGGGGAACTGTCAATTTCTCCCTAAAAATGCACTGAAAACAAACAATGGCGTGTTGCTTGTCCGAGGAAGCTCAAGAACAGAAGCGAATTAATCAAGAAATTGAAAGGCAACTCCGAAAGGACAAGAGAGATGCCCGTAGAGAACTTAAATTGTTACTCTTAGGGACGGGAGAGTCCGAAAAGTCTACGTTTATTAAGCAGATGAGAATTATCCATGGAACTGGATACTCATATGACGATAAACGTGCTTATATCAAGCTAGTGTATCAAAACATCTTTATGGCTATGCAAGCCATGATAATGGCGTGTTGCTTGTCCGAGGAAGCTCAAGAACAGAAGCGAATTAATCAAGAAATTGAAAGGCAACTCCGAAAGGACAAGAGAGATGCCCGTAGAGAACTTAAATTGTTACTCTTAGGTATGTTCTTCTTCCTTCTCCTCCTCCTCCTCAATTTGTTTTAAAAGTTTCAAAAATGATGAATGTACATTTAAAACTAAAATAATAATGTTGACATTAATGTTTCTATTGTTGTATTTAAGATATTTGTCAATTAGCAATGTACTCTTTAGTTCTGTGAGTCAGACAAAACATATTTTCAACACGTCACTTTTTTTAGTTGGGAGTATTTGGACGAATCGAATGTTGTAAATCATGTCATGTCTTTATTATCTCCTTATAAAATTGTGACAACAACAGATATTAAATATATTTTTATCAAACAGATTATTTATATCGTTAGTAGATAGTATAATAATTATTGAATAGTAGGTTGACTTTGATATAAAATAGGAGTTTGTAATTTTGTTACAATATTTGAAACAAACTATGGATAAGTTGTGTATAGCAAGTTTTTTTTCAAGTTTTATTCTATGAACTAAGTAAAAAGAACACAAAATAGGAATGAATTAATGTTTAATTATATATATATTTCTTCTCTCTATCTAGGGACGGGAGAGTCCGGAAAGTCTACGTTTATTAAGCAGATGAGAATTATCCATGGAACTGGATACTCATATGACGATAAACGTGCTTATATCAAGCTAGTGTATCAAAACATCTTTATGGCTATGCAAGCCATGATAACGTGCCATGGAAATGCTAAAATTGACGTATGCAGATTCGTCAAATATTGTAAGTAATCAGTTTTTTTATATTCATTTTTACTTTTCAAAGATCTTCCTTCTTTATGACATGTATCATATTTTGACTGTTAGTCACAAACATTACTACTTATGTATCCTCTTTTTTTGAAGATAGTAGGAGGATGATATATGATCATTTTCTGTTATATAAAATATCTTGTGTTTTTTTTTGTGATTAAACAGGAAAAAAGTGATCAAATTAGGGCAGTGGACTATGAAGTAATATCAACATTTGATCCACCTTATGTTGAAGCCATAAAGTCCTTGTGGTCAGATGCTGGTATCCAAGAATGTTATGATAGGAGAAGAGAGTACCAGCTAACAGATTCTGCCAAATAGTAAGTGAAACTTAATTTTTTTTCTTTTATATTATAATCAGTATCATCATCATTTTTATCATATTATGTTTCAATAAGATGTGTAACATTTATCAGTTGAGAAGTGAAATGATAAGATTTTATTCTTTTCTTATTGTGTTGTGTGTACATATGAAATATTTGAAGAAGTGAAGAGTGATTTTAATGTGCATTATGTAAGTGACAAGAAAATTAAGAGAGTTGTTGTAGTTTATTATTATATATGAACAGAACAGAAGTGCCAATAGTGAAATTGTTGTGACATGTGTATTTTACTACAATGTCTCTCAAGCAAAGGTGTAAAATAAGAGTATATATATAATAAGCAGTAGTCGACATTATCATATAATTGCTACACTATGTATATAATACTACTCTTGAGTCACTTCTCCTCCATAGTAGTAACAAGACATGTCACACAGTTAAAATAGTGCCAAAACTCTGCTCTTTTAGACCTTGTATAAAAGTTTTCATTATATACATAAAACTATTATTGAGGAATGCTACAACATCGTTCCTTTCCTATTAGTCACTTGGTGTAGTAGTGTAGTATACAAGTGTAGCACCACATTTTTATATACAAACAGTGTTTATGTTTTGTCGAATGCATATGCTATGCATAGGTGTTTTAGAACTAAAGTCAATTGAGTTTGCAAAGTCAGTAGTAGTATAGGAGAGCGAGAGAAAAAATTGTTTGGAGTAGATCTCTCAACATTTTTTTATGAAAGGAGAGGATTGTACTTGCACCTTCTTTACTACTACTAACTATTTCACTATAAAAGAAAGAGTCGATAGAAAAAGAGAAGGAAAGAAAGAGTTTGTTTATGTCTGAATCAGTCAAAAAGTCTCTCACACATGAAGTTGAGAAAAAATGATGTTAAAAACTAACAAATATATATGAGATGTAGTAAACTAGTGGGTATAGTTTATGTAGCATACATTTACATCAGTATTAGGATAATAGCAACATCCAACTTTTTTTCATCTAAATGTCATGGAACTACTGCTACTATTAGCTGATATTTTTTTTACTTAATAAGTTGTTAGTTGACTGCATATGTAGCACACATGATATAGTAAATGTATCATAAACATCATTATATACAAGTTTTGTTTTTTTAAGGTAGTATAATTCTTCATTTCATGTGTATATTGTCTCTAACAAGTAGCAAGTTCATATTTGCAAAAAAGGTAGTTTAAGTATACATCGTCGTCCTAGGTTAGTATATAACATATATATACAAAGTTTCTGTTTGATTTCTCAGTATGGTTTTTCTTTTTGATTTTATTTTGATGTTTTTCTACCATTCTATTAGTCGTCGTATGATGTAAAGAGCTATGATTGAATTCAAGCTAAAAATTCCATACTTCCAAACCGTCGCCATAATAAACAAATTTCTAACTAAAATGCTGACTAATTTGTATAGATAGGGACATACATAACGTGTGCATTTGTTTAACTTGTGAGCCTTCAAAGTAGAAAAATGTTTAAAAGGTTTCAAATGACTACCAATGTGTCTTGATGAAATTTTGTTCTCACTGTACTAGGTACTATGTAGTTAAATATTTATTACACAACATTATATATATATTGCTTACTATACTCAACTCTACTTATTATTATCGTTACACTCTCGTCGATTTTTTCATGACTCAACTAATAACTAATACTCCAACTGAAATTTGCATTCTAAATTCTTTAACCACATATATATATATATATATATATATATATATATATATATACGCGGCTATCAGGAAGTAGAAATAGTTAAATAATGCAATTTTGCTAAAACTGCTAATCTAGCATAAAGTATTTTCCTTTTTAGAATTCATGTACTGGAAAAGAGTTCATGTAAAGTGTATATAAATTGTTTATTGTTTGTATAGAAGAATCATTCATTTGACAAACTCAACTTTATACTATCGTCATAATTTTGCTAAACTGTATACTTTATACAATTACAAATTTTTATATATTCTATTTATTAAAACTACATAATTTTCATGCATACCACTACTACTACATAACTACATTACATATCAATAGCAATAATAATAATAATTCAAGGATCAGTTCGAAAAAAACATTGACATTGGACAGAATATAATATTATTAGTTATAACTAGGTATAAGAGAATAAGAGAAGGTGGTAGTAATAAATAGTAATAGGTAAAAGAAGTAGAAATCTCAATTTTAAAAACTCAATTTTTCTGGTACCTTGGACATGTTAAGAAAGAGATTATAAAGATAGTCAAAACTTTATGAGGGAAGACCAGTTTTACTAAACTCAAAGTTATGATTTAGTCATGAATGTTTCTCAGACCGCACGACTTTTACACAGGTATACATAAAATATCATTTCACAATCGTATTAGAGTTTATAATACAAACTACTATGGAGCTAATGTATATATATAAGTATGTTAAAAAACAGTACAGTGTATAATAATAATTTAACTACATTAGAACTATATATGCTCTTCTTGATCGTTTACATTATTATTAAAAAATGTGAAAAAACCTAAGTAACATAATGAGCCCAGTTTCTCACAATTATCTAAAGGAATAATACCACTGCTACCACTGCCAATATACCACTGCTTCGAGAGTAAATAGGTAAAAATGTATGTAAAATATCAATTGGAATTAGATACACATGTTAATCCAAAGAATTACGGAGTAATATGTGCATGTAAAATGGCTAATTTCAAATCTCTTTTTGACAGGTATTATATTATTAACATGTAATATTAACTCCCTTTCTTTCTTGGCGAGGCCGGGTTTTTTTTTATTTGCCAAAGCGTATTTATATATATATAAACTCTTTTTTTCTGATGGATTATACTACTAAATACTGAAATCATTTATCATGTAACATGCTATTCTATTTTATATGAAAATCATCATGAGGATTTTACAAAAGTCGCCCGAATCAGTGGCAAAAATACACATATGAGTTTTATATCATGTTGATCATGTATGTGGTATATATATATATATATATATATATATATATAGTCCATAGAAGAATGAAAAAAAGATAGACTGTCTGCGATAGTTAGTTAAGCTCAGGATTATGCAGTGGAAACAACAACATACTGTTTGTGTTGTAATGGTTTCCTGGTAATTCAAGGACGTCAAACTTATTTCATGTTATGTGTGTATGAACATATATTATATACAGAAAGATATATGAATATAGGACAAAACTACTTTAAAGGTAAAATAGTACAATAGTAGTCAAAATGTTCACAACCAACATGAAATATATTGCACTTTTTTGGTTGGAATTGTGATAGACACAGGGTAGCTACTCTTCTGTAGAACATGACAGAAAGACTGGAAATTATAGTCACACATTCATACATCAAGGAAAACTCAATTGACCCATATTGAATAATTGCAAAAAATATATATATTAATAGCTTTAAAAGTTTATATAATTATGTTGTACTGAAGAATCTTTTTTGATAGATTTGTAGTTATTTGTGTTTCTGTCATACGAAGAAATGTATTATATAGATCCTTTACTCAATTTTAGCAATCAGAGATTTTATCTCATCAAACGAGGTCTAACATAGCATAACATAAAAGACGCCGCTATCTGAATAATATCAAATTCACTTATGTGAAGTCCTACGTAATACATCATCACACCTGTTGAAATAAGATTCTCATTCAGATTTTAGATAACAGATAAGAGAAGAGGAAAGACAATATGTTACATGTGATAGGAATTTAAATACTCAACGGAACAATGAGAATGATTTAAGCCTAAAAAACTACAAGAGATTCAAGAATAACGTTGTACGTATCAAATCAATTGCAAATAATCGACGTAAACTTAACTATGGTTTTTGTGATGAGATCATAAACAACAAAAAACGGAGCAGATCAAAAACAAATAAAATCCTAGACAAAATCAAATTATTCTTAAAAACAATATAAGCTTTGTCTCATCTCAAGTTTCTCAGTATCAGTAGTCGGAAAGTATATATATAATTATATATGCATAATAGCTACAAATTTACACTGAAAAGTCTACATGAGAGTCTAATTAGTATATAAAAAAATAGAGTAGTACCAACTAAGTTGTTATCTGAATTCAGTAGGGTGCCCTAATGAGTAGATTAAAAGATACATATTTTATTTGTCTTTCAATAATTTCTGTGAAATTAAACAAAAGTTAGTCAACAATTCTTTCATTTGCTTTCCTCCATTGTTGTTTTGATTCTATAATTTTGAATGCATTTGCAAGATGGATGCTATGCTAGTGACTGTGTGACAGGTGACAGGTTGAAAATATATTAAATGAGAGGATACGGTTTTTGTAGTTTAAGTTCTATAAAGTTATATTTATGTTTCGTGTACTTTGAGAGAAAGCACGGACTAACTAGCATAGCATGACACAAGATATACATATATATATATATATATATATATATACTATGTACATAGATACAGAGATTATGACATAACAAAAAAACATGCACATACATAGGGTATGTCAAAGTCAAAAGTTTCTGTGTGTTTATGTGTGAGAGAGAGAGAGTAGCAAAAAATTTTTTGTGTTTTCATTACTTTTGTGGCAAGTCTCAGTTTTCAATTAAGTTTTACCTTTTATAGGCTTCTTTCTTCACAAAAGGCTGAGACAAAGTTTGAGTCGCTTTGTTCTTGCTCAACTTTTACTACAATAATAATAGTATTGTTTATTTACGCTTTTTTCGTATTTCATAACAAACTATATGTATATATATAACTTGTATACAGTTCAGATTACTTTCAATGGAAAGTGATAAAAAATGCTTTGGTATTTATAGAGGTATAATACTAATTACTATCAATTACAATTTACGTGGAGAAAAGAGTTTCATTCATTATGTTGAAACTTTTTTTGCTTTTTATTTTATTATTCTTTTATTTTTCATTTTCAGTTCAAGATTTTTTTGAACATACAAAAATACAAATGAAACAAATGGGCTAATATATTTGATAGTTATGGCTTTTGTCGAGGAAGTGCGTGAAAATGATAATGACTTTGAAATAATTTTCTAGTAGTTCAAGATGTATATATATACTAATACTTATAGAATACTTGGAAGCATGAGACATGACACACAAGTACATTAAGAACTACTAGAGAAAAACGAATGGAACATCTCTTTCTCAGGTGGTAACCATGATTATAGAAAATACCAAGCTCATATGTGAGTAAATAGAAAGTACATTTGCATTTCTAACACAATGACTGACTCCATCAAAGAAAGGCAGATAATTGTTACTCATCATGATTGCCAAGATATGTTTTACCACACAACAGAGAGCCACGTCTCATAGTAACTTGTTGTTCTATGTATATCATCATCATCATCGTCTTTGCTTTGAGTGCAAGACGACCAATACCAAGATATAAATAAATAAAGTTTAGATAGTATAAGTCTTAATAAATATCATGATTACATCACTTCATGTTTCCTCTTTACAATGAACACGTGCTATTTCTATCTTACTCCTTTCATTAAAATAAGCAATGGAGAAAATTTATAATAGTAATAATGAAAATGATATTCTTTTTTCTTCTTCTCTTCTCAATATGGAAAGTATTTTCTTGAAGTTGTTGATGCCTCTGTAGTTAGTTAGAGTGATTATTATAGTATGTAAAGGAAAGTATTATAGAATAAGGAACGTTTGTTAGTCAACAAAATGACATGGTTTATGTCTCTTAGAAACCCTAGACCAGATGATTCATATCCATTACAGTTTACTTTGTGTAACACGTCAAGAAGAGTGAAATGTAAAAGGATGATTTAAAAAGTATAATGGCTATTGTTGTTCACAGAGTCACGTATTTAAATAGTGAGGAGAAAGCAGTTTTGAAGAAGCAGAAGGATTTTGATGGGAAATTATTTCAACTGAGGTGTTGTAGCTTGCTAGCTTACTTACAGATGTTGAAAATTAAATAGTTCTCTTAGAATTGTGTAATTATGCCAAATTCTACAAACTCTAGACACATATGTGTGATACATGGTGAAAGCTGGTGGAGAAAGTTTGTGAAAATATGGTACTGGTACTGAAAGGGTTACACAAGCTTACACCTACATATAGTTTAAAATATGATGTTACAATGCAATGCAGACTTTACTAATTGAGTAGCTTAAGTAATACGAGTCACATTAAGAAAACTAGAGAGAAAGTGTATCAACTCTTGTTCAAATATTTCTATGTAAAACACTCACTATGTTGTAAACACATTGTCAAGTAAAATAAGACTTATATTGACGCATTATTTACTTAAAATTAATTTTGATGATATTTATTATTTTATTTTAGTTATCTGAGTGACCTAGACCGAATTGCAGATCCAGACTTTTTACCCACAGAGCAAGACATTCTTCGAGCTCGTGTTCCAACTACTGGCATTATAGAGTACCCATTTGATCTCGATTCCAT